>JAVQJG010058770.1:0-12524 GCA_036024015.1 Craterocephalus amniculus | reverse complement strand
ATCCATCCATCCATCCATCCATCCATCCATCCATCCATCCATCCATCCATCCATCCATCCATCCATCCAATCAAACCAAATCAAACTTTATTTGTATACCTCTTTTCATACATCATGATGCATTACAAAGTGTTTTACAATGAAAAAAATAAAAAATAAAAATATTAAAAATTAATACCACTTTCAGATTTATTATCACACACACACAACACAAACAAATGATGCTACTCCTCTTTTCTAGTTTCTGTCTCTTTAAATGAAACAGTGTAAAAATACAATTCGAGCTAGAAAATTAAAAGACAACTTAAACCACAGCTTACCACTATATACCAGTAAACCCATACTGTTGATGCGTGCTCCTCAATGGTGAAAACCTTTGTTTGGTTTACTTTGTGTGTCCAAGGGGATGCAATATTTATTGGGTTACTTGCAAAATCCGGAGGCATCTCCTCGATATCCCAAGGAAACGGGAGCAGCTTTTCTCCTCACAAGAATAGAAAACAGACTTCTTAGATCGAGATGTGCGACTAGGATCAGATAAGAAGTTTCTGTGATTATATCATATTTGAATTGACATGTTCAGGATGAGGTTTTTGTAAGATTTTAGAAGGACAATAAAATGAATATTTTAAGAACAAAAATAAGGATTTCATTGGAGGGTTGAGTATTTTATTTGTTTACTTTTGATTACATAAATGTGCCTTACTTGCAGACATGTTCAGCTTCATGCTGAGCTAGAACAAAAAGGACAAGAATGACAGCTAATAAGACAATTCATCAAACAGTAGCGATTACTGTGTCAATAACTGAAATTTTGATTACAAACCTTTCTTTAACAGAGATGGACAGAAAAGGCAAAGCTGTGGAGAGCGGTCCCAATGCAGATGAGGGATCTTCCAGCAACTGCCTGCCATGCCAGCAGGGCTGCGCCTTCTGTAAGGACGACACCCCCTGTGTGGCTCATGAGGATGGAGCTCTACGCCTGGCCGTGCTGTCCTTCCAGTGCCTCTGCATGCTGATCGTTTTCATCAGCATGGTGCTCGTTTACCACTTTCGAAGGAATAAGGTGAGGTCTATCACATAGCATGTGCTCCCATTTAGTCTGTTGGAAGTATTTTTCAAACATTTATTCCAATATTAAGTCTAATATTATGTCATTGGCACCTAAAAGAGAAAGTTTATGAAATGCAAGTAATAAAGATCACTACATACCTCTGTGGCTTTAATCTCTGCCCATAATTAGTAAAAGTTTGGAACGTTATCAGTATAAAAGCAAGAGCTACAGTAATTAATGTCACAAGTGCAAGCGCTGCATCAGCGACATGTTTGATGTTTTCCAGGCCATATGGCCTTCAAAGCGTTGGAAAAAATAAACCAGTAAACCCATATGTGAGTGGTGACCATAAAGCTTTGAAAACCTTTCAAACAGCTTGGACTCTTCAGATCAACTCAAAGTCATCACCTTGGATGGTGACCAGTGTGAAAATTAAATCACAAAAACACATTCACGCTGATTCTTCCTTTTTTTTTTTTTTTTTTACATTAGGCTGCTTCATTGCTCCAAATCAAAGCCTGGTATTTAATTCATATTTATCCAGTCTATCTTTGATGGGACATGTGGCAGCGAGAGATGTTCTTACCTGTTTTTCACCTGGCAGACAACGCTGTGCCTGTCTGAGTTAATAACTTTCCAGAGCTCGTGGCCCTGGATGTATTCATAGCAAAGTGTCAAGTCTTTTTAGTTTGAGCGGCGCGGTGTTGTGCTAACAATGTAGGAGGCCATAAGTCAAACAAAGACAGTGGACTGTGTGGAGTCAGTGGATGTACGGCGTGTCTCATTTCTCGTCGTGTCAGCAGAAGCTTTGTGCTGAGTTACAGAACAGCTGAGCTCAATCTAAATGAAGAGTTGATGTAGCAGTTCGCTCTTAACAAGCAGTCAAAGGAAGCGTCACTTCCATCGATGAAGCCGCTGACGGTCTGTCATCATCATGTCAGAAGTTTCCTTCCTGAGTAATTAAAATCTGTTTACCGTGTGGAGAACAGGAGCTCATCTAGGATGTGTTTTTCTCTTTTTATGTTTATGTTAAGCAAGATAAACATCACTCTTCTAGCCAGCAGAAATAGGGCTTCTGTTTCTTTTGTATGTACTTTTAAATGGGTGGCACAGCTGTTTTCTGCTCTCTGAAAGCCCCCTCAAGCATCTTGTCAATTAGAAGACGATAGGCTGCTAAATATCTTACACAAGAGGGTCACAGAAAGCGCCTGACATGGTGGACCCATCTCTGAAAAAGGCCTTGAGGGAGGACATTTCACTGTACTTTGTTCTTTTTCATGCAACAAAGGAGAGAGAGGAAGAAACCCCCCTTCCTGGTTTTCTGTCTGGTGGGAATATGGTGAAATCCTGCACAAAGACTGGAAGCACATGCACACTGTGTAAATAATTTGGTACAGATTTGGTTGTTTTAGAACGCAAAACCCCACTGGAAATATTTCAGACAAGATGTGACCACATTTGGTTGGTTTTGTTTTGTATTTTGAGAAATTTCATTTGAGACACATTTTAAAAACACATATGAAAGCATTATGATTATTGTAATTTGACTTTATAAAACTTTTTCGCCTTCTTCTGTGGAAAATAGGAATACTGATAAATGTAGTTCAGAAAATGTGAAATAAATTACTTTTATTTGCAAATAAGTGAAACCTCATATTTAATTACAAGTAAAAGGTAATGTAAAATTGAGGGGGTTTTTTTGCGTCGGCGACCAAGTTTAAAAAATAAGTTGTGATTTTTGTTGGTTTCCAGTCTTTGCATTTCCATCTTAGTTACTATTGTGCACAAAGATCAGACACTTCTGTCTAAGTTATGTAAAATGCATTTTCACAACTGCTAACATGTCACCACCATAAAAGACCAGTTCAGTTTCTCCGTGAATGGCAAACACTTTGGTGACTTCATTTTCCAAACCAAGATATAAATGCTGAAAAATAATCTTGTTACATAAGAGACAAGAAACCATTACTGAACATGACCTTCACGGCCTCACACAGCAAACGTGACTGTGGAAATCATCGCAGGGACTCAGCAACACTTCTGAAAACCATTGGCTAATGAGCACGGCTCATCACTGCGACATCAAATCAGCTAATTAAGTTGAAACTGCCATGCGAAAGAAAGCTAAACAAAACCAGAAGTATTGCTGTATTTTTACAGTCTTTGACAAAATCCGGGATTGAAACCATCCATAAATCTGTTACATCATATTCAGTCTGTTAGCCAAAGTAGTAGACTGGTTTAATTTGTTAAAACCCTCCTTCAGCTGAAAGAGAGAAGGGACATTCGGGATAATTAGAGCAGCTGATGGTGTCAGAGAGTAACAGGGGGAAAGGAGATATAGGGCCGTATTTATCAAGAGTTTTGCGTGTAGTAATTTGCATAAGGGGTAAGGCCATGGTTTGCAGGTGATTTATTAAAACTGCTTGTGCAAATGTTTGCAGGTGTAATCGTGTTGCAAAAACCCTGTGTAAATGGGGTTTTGCGTGTTTTGCAGGGTTTGTAGGCACGTTTGCAGAGAAGAGAGTATAAACTTAAACTGACCTGGTGGAGATGGAGATGTTAGTGGAACATTAGTGGATATTAATGTTTCAACACACCCAAACCTTTAATAAATCCACCCCTAACTGTGATATGTTCAGGGACCTAGCAGTGGTGCCATAATTTGCCAGCTTATAAATTTTACTGTTGTTTATCTTATTTACCATAAAATGATATAATCAATCAGTCCATCTGAGAAACTGACCAAATCTTACTTTGTAGTGTTCAGATAGCATTAAATATAGCAACTAATGTGAAGTTTCATACTAATTGAGTTAATTTACTCTGTGCAACCAGCACGGCCCCTGGAACGTCTTAGCGTATTAGCATTAGCCACTGCACCATTAAGCTTAACAGCTACATGCCTTAGGAGATGAGTTAACTCAACACAATTTAACCCACTTCTGTCTTGGTCTGCTTTATGTCATGGAAATCAGCGCTTCAGCTTTTTTCCATGGCTGAAAACTGTTAGGATGCAGAAATGATGACTCCACTTTACATGTGTAATGTGTTTGTGGTGTTTCCATAGTGACTGGGAATTGTATTTCCTGAAAACCTTTTTACATTTTCTAGCTCATTGTTTTACTTTGTTGGACTTTAGCGTCACTGCTTGGTTTTATTTCATTTATTGCACCTTCAATGCCTTGCTTTAAGTTTTTAAAAAAAGTTACATAAATATTGTTGTAGTTTGCAGACCCTCTTGTGATTCTTGGATAAAAACTCCACTATAGACAGCAAATCTAAAAGCACAGAATTTGCTGTGAGAAACAGTTTTTTTTACTTGTTTTTTTTTAAAGACAAATTCAAGAAACTTTTGCATCTTTTTGTTTTGGCAGAGTATCAGAGCATCGGGTCTCGTCCTGCTGGAGGCCATCCTCTGCGGAGCCCTGCTTCTTTACTTCCCGGTAAGTTCACGTGTTTCCTTGGACTGAAGGTTTTCATTCAGTTTGACCTCAAATTCAAACTGCCTCTCCTACATCTAAATCAGAATCCGATTTCAGCCGCAGCAGCAGCCTCATCAGGCAGTTCGCATCTCCCTCCTTGAATCATATCCTGATGTTTTCTTTGTTTGATGGCTGAATGGAGCTGTGACGTGCAGGGCTCTCAGTCCAAACATCCCACAGTTTGTTTTTTGTGACCTCCTGCTAAGTGAACACAGAGCTGGCAAATGAACCCAGCAACCTGTCACCATCTGTTGGCCAGCACCACATTGGCCACGCATCTACTCACACCTGCACACAAATCAAACACATTAGCATGCATGTCACTTTTTTCTTGGTTTTACGTAACACTGTAATCAGTGAATTGAAACTAAAACCTTTAGTGCTTTACAGTCTCTTAGAATTCTACATATGATAGTGTTGCTCCAAGAATATAACTGCTTGGTTGATTTTAAGATTACAGCAGAGAAAGTGACAGCAGTGGCATAGACAGAACTACAGGATGTTAGAGTCTATACTGCCCCTACTGGTCACCTCCATGTGCAGAATTCTTAATGTCAGAGGATTTTGCATAACCCAGTGGTTCCCAAACTTTTTCTGTTGGGCCTCCCTTTCATTGACAACAATCAAGTCAATCCCACTACCAAACGCACTCGGTGCGTACACACAAACATAAAGAAACGAGCCATGAAGCAGTCTTTAGTTTATCGGCTGATACTTTGTTAACTTTAATTTAAAACCATGTCAGAGTCAAAGGGAATTCTCATCTCCTCTGCTATAGTGTTTTAAACCAGGAAACTGAGTTAAGCTTCAATAAAACATCTCTTTAGACCATCATAAGCAGCCATATTCATAACTGAAGGGATTTTTCCTATAAATGGGCTTTTTTTTTTAAACACAGTAAATTTATTACTTGTTGCCAACCTGATCTCATGAGGGAACAATGAGCATCTTCTTTGGTCCACGAAACATTGCAGCTTCCAAGTCACTTTGTTTATATAAAAACACATCATGAAAACACATGGCTGCCAATGGGCTGCACATTGTTTTTCTGACCCCCTTTCCTCACTGCAATGCACCTTTCACCATGTTAGTAATGACATATCAATTGATGTTGCTCCTTGTCGACATAGTACCTTCAAATACCACTTGACTCAGCAGATTCGGACAAAAACATCTAATAGGGAGAGAAAAAGTTCACATGGATGCACAATATATTCAGTCACTGACACTGTTTAACCTTGCCGCTCAACCTACTTACTTTTACCTTGTTCTCACCTGTGAATGGTAAGAATAAAGAGTTGAAAGTACATGCTCAGAGTTAAAAATAGCACGTCTTAGCCGGGTTTGCATACAAAGTGGATCTAAAGCATCAGACATATTTCTGTTGCCTGGTTTAACCCTGTAAAAGCCGGCTTTGCTGTTTAGTCGAGCATTCTTTACGAGGCTTTGCTGCCATCCCAGTAGCAGTAATGCATCTTTAAATTTTTATTAAATGTTGTCTGGTGAGACTGGGCTTTGTTTGCTGGTTTATTTAGTTAGCTTTGTTCCGGGGGGATTATTCCCAGAAGCTGTCGGCTTTATGGCAGACTGTGGCTTTATTAACCACAAACTACATGAACATAAAGCCTGATACAGTAGCGCTGTGTAATCAACATCAATGAAAATCAATTCATTTTGATCAGTGACATTTTTGCCAACTTCTTTAGTACCTCATTATTTTTGTAGATGATTACACTCGGCTCAACACCCACACGACCATTGATTTACCTGAAACCACTATTATGTCTTCTTCTTTGGGGCTCGGGGAATTGGATAATTGCAATGCAGTTGCAATCACACGGAGCTATATGCTTCGCAAAGCAATGCAGAATAAACACAATTAAAGCCGTCTGAATTAGATCCGACTATTCAATGTAATTTGCTGTGACAAGTTCCTAGAAGGTAATAATGTTTGGAAATTTGCAGAATGAGAGCAAGCCTGCGAGCCGGGTTATTGCTTAGTGAATGAATGAATAGCAGATGATATTCCTGTATCCAGCTGGTGTAGTGTTGTCAGCCAGCTCTTAAAATAGAAAAAGGTTGTGAAAAGGTTGTACTTGACTTTGTAGATTATTTCAGAGCTGTGGAGTAAATGTTGGGTTCGCTTTGATTGTTCTGCTCTGCTCTGCAGAAACGGTCACTGCGACTTATCTGGCTTTGATAACATGATATCCGGTTCGGTCATGTGAAAGCAGCGTCTCTGCAGCACAGAGATTGATCTCCACCCTGATGGATTTGCATGTTTCTCCAGCAAATCCCACACGAGCCGAGGCTGCGAGAGCGAGGAGCTTCACTCCCGATCTAAATATAGATTCAGAAATGTTCTGCTGCTGCTTCTATTTAGATAATTCCACTGTTATTAAGCAGGAAGACGTACATCTGCTCCTGTGGGTTTCTGCTTTGTGAAGTAATGGAGTTATTTCCCTCCTTTTCTATCCTGAGAGCGTCTCATGTGAAAACTTGAACCCCCCTTTGCTTTTAAATGAAAATGGAAGAGGGAGGAAGAGGGAGATAGTGGCAGAGGAGGAGAGTTGACATGTTTGTGATTCACATTGTGATGCGTGGACGAGCCGTCTGTGCTGTTTGTGGTTGATGAAAGAGGCAGGTTTGGGATTGCAGTTGTTGCCTGTCGTTTCAGATAGCGTCGGCTCCTCCGGGCACGTTCGACCTGTGATTCAGTGGCTTGTAGAGCCCCCTTTACCAACGATAACTTCAATGACTGATTTCCTATATGGCACAGTTTCTCTTATCACTGTGGAGGAAATTTTAAGCCACTTTTCTTGCAGTTCTTTGAAGTTTGTAGGGATTCATACACAGCTCTCTCATGGTCACACCATTATATTTCAGCCAGCTTACAGTGTCAACTATGCAACACCTTCATTCTTTTCAATTTCACTTTCATTTGAAAATCAAAATGTAGAATCTAGAGGATGCAGCGAGTCTCTTCTAGATTAGCTGCTGTGCTTTGGGCTTATTGCTATGTTGCACGGACCAAATTTCAGCCAAACTGTCGTACAGACTTCAGATGACTTTGGCATGCAGTGGGGTTTTGATACACAAGGTGTTCCGGACCTTTGCAAGTCCAAATCAAGCCCAACCCATCACCCCTTCATTACTTCAGTCTTTTTCTAACTGTGCTGTCATAAACTTTAACATTTAACATGCTAGCTGGGGTCTGTGGAGCCTGAGATGTAGCTCTTGTGTTTTTTGTAGTTCCTCTGAGCAATGCCTTATCTGACCTCCCTGCTACATCCACTTGGATTATTGTTTCTAATGTTTAGTACCAGTGAATAGAGTCTTGTACTGTCAAAAAAGGATGTACTGAGAATTCTGGAAATGTCCCTATAACCTCCACAATCATGGGCAGCAACAACTGCCTCTCTAATATCTTTGCCGATGTCTTTCCTCCATCACATTGTTGTGTTACTGTAACAAACCTGAGAACTGCAGGAAGCAGCAAGCTGCCAAAACCTGACTTCTTTAGAAGCTTTATGTTGAATAAATGATGGGACAATATGTTAAATGCTTTTGTTGATCTGAAGTTTCATTTTTCTCTGTGCAAGGAGAAGTTTTATGTATGTAGAGGCAAGAGTATTGCTCCATTTAATGTACTTTCTTTAAAACAAAAACAAATATCCAACCTTTTTCAAACAATAAGAAACGATAGAAGAGAATAAAATTTTAAAATGTAAAATTTTAAATCCTATTTAGAAATGATAGACACTCCACCTAATGACTGGGAAATACCACCCTGCTAGTTTTCAGGGCAGCATACTGTAATCTCTGATATTATGGGGGTGCATTACCCACTATAAATGTAAAAGAAATGCAAGAAACAATTTGTAGTATATAAGATGTTTTTTAAGCCAGGCCTTGCACATTTCAGCAAGTCTGGGGGCTGAATTGGTCTTCCTGCAGGCCATAACTTAAAGTAAAAACATTTAGTTTATTCTAAAACAAATACAACAAAGTAACCCAGTGTTTATGATCTTTTTACAGACAAGATTACATTTACAGACCCTGACAGGATATTTTTGACTCCATCAAATTCAGCAAGTGTCCATATGTTTGATTGAAACAGCTAAATTCCTCAATTTTAAGGAAGGACTTGCACATTAATTCACATTTTCTTCTGCAGATTTTCTGTCAGTGTGGTAAAAATGTGTTCATGTGCATTTAGTCTCATTTATTTGTTTTCCTTTGGGGGCAAGTGGAAGACGTAAAAACCTTTGTGATTTACACCATAGGCCTTTTGGGGATTTAGCTTTTCTTTCCACCAGTCCAACGTCAGGATGGGCTCAGAACCAAGCAGAAGCTGCTGCTTCTGTTCAGGTCAGGATGGCAGGATCTCTGCTGTGTGTGGCAGGCAGGACAGGCTGGAGCTTCATCACACAGCGGGGGGCTAATAAGAAACAGTATGGCCAGGAGATAATGTATCCTGACCCGACAGGCCATGAAGCTCAGCCTGTCAGACGTTTCTCTGCCTTCAATCTAAGCTTCTCTGACACGTTCAGTCTGACTTAAGCAGATCTGGAGGGTTGTTGTGTGCATTCACAGCCCTCCCTTCATACTCCACTTCCCTTCCTCCTTCTGATAAATCCCAAAGAGTCTCCAAAAACATACAGTTACTAAGTTGAGGATGTGCCGCTGCAGCTGAGGGGTTCTTTTAGCTTGACATCTAGAAAGTATGAGAGAGATTGGCAAAACAAAAGTAGCAACACCATATGGGCGGCCTCCCGCATCCGATTTTTTTCTCTTCTTGTCATGACAGAACGGGAATATCTATCAGGATCTAGCTGGTAATGAGAAGGGAAGGAAATTGCGGGGGGCCGGTGTGACTTGGCTCCAGTCTTGTCTGCACAGAGGCCAAGCTGGATGTAATTTACACTCGGCTCACCTCAGGGAGCAGCGGGAGGAGAAGAAACCATTACCTCGCTCCAGAAAGGCACCCTTCCCATGTGGCAGGGAGTGTCAGCTTTCATATAAAAATGGATCCATTGCTATTACAACACCCCAACCCCTCCCACTGGTGTTCAGTCTTTCTCGCCCACGCTGAAGGTGTTCAGAAAAAATGAGGATATGAGGAAAGGAGCGGGAGATGATGACCACAAAAAAAAAAGAAAAAAGATGGATGGACCGCTCGGCTGTGACTTTGTCATGTCAAAACATTCAAAGTAGCACAAAAAGCTTTGTTTTGACAGAAAGATTCCCGAGGCTGCAGCATCCCATTCTCCTCCCGCGTGCAGACAGACACTACAAAACGCTCTGAGTCATTTTTCTCCCGTTCAGATGGTAGCGGTTTCTGAAGAAACTTTGATGACAAAAGGCAGCAAATCAGCACTGTTTGTTCCTTTAACTGGTTCTGACAAATGTTTGGCTTTACTTGTCTTTTTTTTCTCCAAATATATAAGATATGACAATACTGCATTAATAGATGACTAATTTAATTTTTATCACAGTAAGTGCTTAGATTATATCATTAAGTTGCTAATCTACTCATCAACCTAGAAATTAGATCTGTTTTCCATCTGTAGTTTAACTGTCTGCAAACACACTTGTGTTTTAGTTCTGATTATTCAGAATAATAGCTGTGACATTTCACTAGATGAAAGGCTCGTGTCTCAAGTTGTTGCAGGTCACCGGCAGTGGAAGAGGTGTCGATCGATAATTAAACACGGATACTTATGATAACAGATATCTATGCTCTACATTTTAGTAATATGAGTTTAAATATGTATATTGTACAATTAGGATCTTGTATAAACCATATCAAATGGGTAGGAACTACTTTTCCTGCCTGATATATATAAAACATGGTACAATTTGAGCATCACAGCAGCACACTGCTCTCTTAGTTGCTCAGTGTTCACTCAGCTGAACCAGGCGACAATGACAGCTAAAAGCAAACAGTCACACAGAGCTATTTCTGCTCTACAAACAACAACAAGGCTGTATTTGATGTGTGATGGAGGACAGAAGCATCACCAAAAACCTCGTTAAACATCTGAGAATCAATCAAAACACAATATGATGAGGTTTAGGTGAGGTGACCTGAGGAGTAGGAGAGGAAAAGAACTGCTCCTGCAGGCAAGTACTTTGCAGTTACAATCAGTTACTGTCCAGTTACTATCCAGGTACTGTATCCAGGTACCATTCAGGTGTATAGGGGGGGGGGAGTGGAGCTTGTGGTGTCATGTACAGTTATGAACCTATGATCTGAAATACACTTACTATTTACTTTGATTTTCCAAAACAGAAGTTTTTGTACGAGGTATTGAATCAGTACCAATACCAGTTCAAATTTTACTGCATCAGAAAGCAAATCTGCAGCATCATATATCACAACAACACTGTTAAAAGCTCAAAGTGTCCATTTTCCCCCTCTTTTCTTAAAATTAAAAGGATATTTTCTTACTTTGTCCCTTAAAGAGACACTCTAGCTTCATTATAACATCAATCAACATCCATCATTATGCTGCCAAAGAAAATCATGATGTTTAAAACATTATATATTTAACTTACTATCTGCGTTACAGAGATGTGGAAAAATGTACCCCTCACAAGTTTTCTGGTGGGACTGAAGTCAGTTTACCCTTTACCCAAATAGATTAAAAAGTAATGAGTAGTAATGGTGATGTAATGAACAAATAAAATAATAAACCAAACTAGATTAAACTAATCAAAATAATGAACAAATAAGTGATCGTATGGGCTTTTTATTGTTACCAAAATGAGCTAAAATAACATAGAATGTCATTTTCCACTGATTTATAGATCAGTAAATATGAGCTCATTCCATGCATGTCAATGAGGTCATATAATGTCAATATGTCTGCAGTTTTTTTGGATGTCCATAAGAAGACAATAGAGTACAGTTAAAAGTGGTTTTAGTCTTAGCACTGAAATGACACTCAAAAACTTTATTCATTTTCACATGCTTGTGTCAGGCGTGTGTGTTTAATCTTTTTAAAGCGTGCAAGATTAGTATGAATATGTGTTACCTTCTACCTGAGGGTTGTTAAATATCACACAGAATTCTAGATATATCATAAAATTTGTTACTATTGGTTCTTCCTGTACCCTGAATAATTGTTCTTAACCACATGCTGACCCCATAAATAAAACATAATCTTTATTCTTTATAATTAAAAAAATAGATAAAAAAATATAATTCTTTATTGTCTTCACAGTCTCACTGTTTTGTTTTTTTTACATTTGTGACTACTTGAAGCTCCTTTTATCGTCCCAACAGTGTAAGATTGCAAATAAAATCCAGTTAAAGGAGGAACATATATAATGCTTGGTGATTTATTTATTGAAAAAAAAATCCAGTGTTGTGTCTGCTTTGTTCTGTCAAATTCAGATTTTCACAACACGCTTGTGGAGGTGTTATTCCACAAATAAAGGAGTTTTTCAGGAGCTCAGGTGTTGATGTTCACCAAGGTTGGAAAAGATTATTAAACCTACACTTCAGTTCTGTAATTCAGGCTCCAGATTGTTTAGAAATGGGGAAAACATTCTCAGCCAGCAAAGATCTCTGCAAATGTAAGGTGTGTCATGATCACACACTGAAACTTTTACATAATTTTGATTGTTCTCATACTCTCTAATATGCATGAGCAGCAGTGGGCAGTTTATGGACCAGTGCTTTATGAACAGAACCGGCGAAAAAGGGCAGCCTTGGCAGAGTCCAACCGTCACCGGAAATGACCACCACCCCGGTCTGCCAATCCAAAGGCACTGTCCCCGATGTCCACGCGATGCAGTAGAGACGTGTCAGCCAAGACAGCCCCAGGGCATCCAGAGCCTTAAGATACACCGGGCGGATCTCATCCATCCCCGGGGCCTTACCACTGAGGAGCTTTTTAACTACCTCAGCGACCTCGGCCCCAGAGATAGGAGAGTCCGTCACCGGGTCCCCCAGCTCTGCTCGTTCTTCTGGAGGC
>JAVQJG010058767.1:0-22159 GCA_036024015.1 Craterocephalus amniculus | reverse complement strand
GGTTTCCCCGCGACGCACACACCCGCCGACCCGCCGGACTGCCCCGGACCGGCCGGTGTGTGCGTCGCCTCACGGGAAGAAAATGGGGCGACAATAATCAGAAAAATTAAAATTAGGGCGGGGCAATAAATCAATTTTATCGATAAATCGAATTTGCTATTAATGAGGATTTAATTTTTTGAAAATCGAGATTTTCTTAGCTTAAAATATTTTGCCGACATTGCCTTCCCCCACCTGTACAACTGTATGCCTGAAAGTTATATTTTCATTGTTTACAGTGGCAGGGCCTGCCAGCTTGTTTTACAAGTTTGTCTCACAACTTAAAATATCTGCACTTTGAATTTAGGTCAACTTCCTGAATTGCTGATTGAAATAAAAGCATGTTTTCCCATAAAATCTAATATTTGTGATCTGTTTTAAAGAAAAAGACAGGAAGATTAAAGAAAATCAGATTTGGTTTTAAAAAATCTTAGATTTTATTATTTGGCCATATCGCCCAGCCCTAGCCAAAACTTTGTACAAATCTATTGAATGTTCTTAAATCAAGCCATTTAGTTTGGTTTACTTAAAAATTTAATAATATGCAAGGTGCTTCTGTCCAATTGCTAGACTCCTATATGAAGCTTGCCTATATTTTAATGCTGTATTGCATCATGGTGTTCTACATTATATATCTTAGTGTCTCCTACTGTAACAGGTGTTGTACTGTGCTATAAGCATGTGGTGGGATCAGTGGATGTTACCTGGAATATCCGTTTTGATTGTCTTGCTTCCCCCGGAAGTGTCATCGTCATCATCTTCAGAAGAGCTGGTGCTGGAGTCGCAAGTGAGCTCGCTGTCACTTGTACTGCTGTCCTGCAGCAGGTTATACTTTTTCCGTGCTGCTGCCTCTCGTTTCTGCCTCAGCAGACGCATTCGCTCCTTGTGTTTCTGACTCCGATGACCTTTTACTTTTCCCAGCTTGCCATTGGTCTGTTTTTCCGGCCCAGCACCCGCTACTGCTGTTGGCTGGCAGCGGTTCTTCTTTGCAGCCATTGCATTAGGAGGCATCTCACTCTCTGAACGTGACCGCCGAGACTTCCTTCCCCCAGAAGCAGTAGCAGATGTCTGTTTTCTTGTTACTTGCTCGGGATCATTTGCAGTTTCCATGTTTCCCTCTTCCTCTCCCTCTTGGCGAGGAGCAGCACCTTCTTCCCCTGAGGAGAGTGTGTCTGAGTCAGCCAGGTGGCCACTGGATGAAGGGGAGAGCATGCAGGGATTAGAGGAGTCGCTCTCATAGATATGATGTGACACAGGTTTGTCACTCCCTGTAGATGTCTGCTGGGACTCTGGGGAGTCTCGTCGGAGTTCCTTCATCAGGCATGGCATGGAGAGGAGACTCTGCTCACCCTCAGTATTCAAGGGGCTGTCTGCCTCTTTTTCCCTCGGGGGTGAACTGGTACTGGTGGTGGTCTCCGTTTTCAGATGCTCATCCTGTTCTCCTTGAACAGACGCTAGGACTGACTGTGCTTCATCAAGGCACTCTGTGGGGCATTCAGCATCCAAAATTTCCTCTGCCTTCTCTGAATCAGCCATCTTCATGCTAGTTAAGCCCAGAGCCCAGAGGTCCAGACAACTTGGACCAATGTGCCTGGACAGGAACTCACCTGCTGGAAGAAAAACATAACATGACTAATCTGTGTAATAGTCTTAGTCTGTTTAACATGATGAATACTTTTAAGCAACCATTATAATAAAAAAGACATTTATGGCATTATCAGTTATTAAATATGTTACATCCATAATTAGTTTTGTTTGAAGGGTTAAACATAAATAAATGGTGTGCTTTAGATATAACTTCAAGTAATTTGTTGTTCTCCTATTAAATGTTAAATTTTTGAAGTGATTGACTTTTTGTCTGCATATGTTGGTGCAAAATCCCATTTTA
The DNA here is from genome assembly GCA_036024015.1 of Craterocephalus amniculus. Classification (NCBI taxonomy): domain Eukaryota; kingdom Metazoa; phylum Chordata; class Actinopteri; order Atheriniformes; family Atherinidae; genus Craterocephalus; species Craterocephalus amniculus. The sequence continues at coordinate 20,232 of JAVQJG010058767.1, read as the reverse complement.
GCAGTTATAAAACCATGTTATCATTATAGAAAACCAGATGCATTGCAGAAGAAGGTGGAAATTGTATATATCAGTATTTGAAATATATCACCATTATCAGAAAAAGCCCAAACTGTGCACACCTATTTGTGTATTGTCTTTCCAGCTCCAGTGAGTACTTCCACGTTATAAACAATTATTGGGCATAAATGTAATGTTTTTACTTCTACTTTTCAATTCAACTTGAACAAATGCAGTAAAAATTAATCATGTAAATATATTTGAGGAAAAGTATCAAATAAAAGCGCATCGAATTATAAACATATTTTGTGCAGTCTATGCTGACTGTACGTGCAACTTGACAACTGGCTGGATTCTCACCTATTTTCAAGCCATTTTGACCCCCCCACCCACCCACAAAAACAAAAAATAGAAATTAATCAAATTTAGCTTTTCGTCTCATTCTTAAAACGTTATGTTACTACAAAACACGCCTATATGCTATGAAACATTTATTTGTGAACGGAACCGCTTACATCAGTTGTGCTCGTGGCTAGCCTTAGCTAACGTAACCTTTTAGCTGCGTAGAGATTGCTAATCTCGGCCATAATCATATCCTCCGTGAACTTGGCGAGAGATAGATAGACAAGTCGTGGAAAAAGATTCAGGTTGCATGACAGCTGCACTGAAAGCACCTATAAATGGAAGCAGTATCTATCCAGCCAGAGTACTACAAGCAGAATCATGTCAGCCGCTACCAGCTAATGTTAACAGTTAAAAACGATACCCCACATAGCATTTGGCTGGTATCAACTTACCACTGCGTTAGTTATATTCTTCGTTTTCCAGTGACGAACTTTTTGACATCTTCGGTAATTGCTGGGCTCTCTGATTTGCGTTGCATAAACAGTGCACTGCGAAATTCACTTAACTTCTTCAGAAGTTGAAGGAATTTGAATGTATTTTGCAGCAGTCCGCTCGCACCTTCGCGAGCTGTGTTAGCTGTTAGCAGTTAGCTCAATGTTTATTTTAAAATGTCTCCATCGCCTGTCTTTCACAAAGCTAAATGCGTCACTTCCGGTAACTTCTTTTAACTGGAGCACCCCCAATGGATCGTTTATGGTTAGTGCAAGATTATAACAATAAGCAGCAGGACAGTTATAAATCCAGTTTGATATAAACCATGTTGATTTATCTGCCAGTGAGTAATTGATACTTTGTTCTTTACCTTTATTATCTCCAGAGGGATTTCCATACCTTGACCCATACTTTTTGACCCTCTCTTGCTAAAGTATATTAATGAAATGATAAATAATGAAATCACTTCCACTGCAATTTGGTGAAATTCCAGGTGTGATTGTTGAGATAAATTTTATTTTACACAGGAAGCTCTTCAGCAAAGATGTGTTGGATGGAAATGTTAATTATTCAGCAGTTCTAACTCTTTAAGGCAAAAAGAGTTAGAACTGTGGGATTCTAGTTGGTGGTGCATAAAGTAGTATCAATAAAAAGTATCTTGAGGAATGTGCACGTCCAGGACTTCAAACAGTAATAATTTAATTATGCAGGCATGATGTTTCTTTGTCCTTGTTGTTTTTAAACAGTACTTTAATTAGGGTCAATAATTGTATATGCTGAGTATCTGTGATGGTGTTAGGGATACAACAAACTACAAAAGGGTTCTCTTCTGTTTCTAATCCAAGATAATTCAGTGTCATCTAACTGCTAGGTATGGATATCGATCCTTAGCTACATATGCCAGCTCAAAATAAACCATCCAATACATGGCATGTGCATTTTATTTGTTTTTTGTTGTTGTTGCTAGAAACCTTTTTTTGACTCAGAATACAAGCCAGCAAATAAATTGTGAAAATAGAAGTATCAAAATCACTTACACACAATCACAACCAGCTGCCTTTTGTGAGTTTTTAGAAGAATAATGACTAAAAAATTTGTGAAACAATTTGCACATTGCTGAAATGCTGAACTGTTATTAAAACTGTAGCAGCAACATCCTTTTAAACAGAAAATGTTTGCATTAAGCTATGAATTAACTGATGTCAAGTAGTTGTAAAATATTTCTGTTTTTCTGTTAGTTAAATAAATCCCTGAAGCATTTATGAAGTTTAATTATCATTTTCCAGTGCCTTTGATCTAGATAGAAATTAGTTTTTCTTTTAGAAGTGGTTGACTTTAAAGTACTTCCGGGTTGCCGTGACCTTTCTACAAGTTGCTGCCGTGTCCGCCATCCTTCTCTCTCGGCACCGGGAGTAGGACGGACTCCACAGGATACCAACATGCTGTCAGTTCGTGTCGCTGCGGCTCTTGCCCGCAACCTGCCTCGCAGGACTGGATTTGTAAGCAACTTTGATTTGCTTCTTTATAGATTTAGGTTCACTTTGACAAGAAAAACGTATTTTTTAACAGTACTAAATTGCTGCGATGTTGAGCGTGCGCACTCTGCGCTGGAGGACACAGGGCCCCTCACGTTGCTAGTCTGCACTGTTATCATTTATGCACGACTTAAGGCTACAATCACCTCTTGATTTAAAAAAAGTACATTTTGTCAATTTATTTAAATTGCTTGTCATTTTCCTACGTTACAAAGATTTAAGCGGAAGTGTGTATAATGTGCAGTAGTCCAATAACTAGCGTAATTTAGAAATGAAGGTCAGCTTCGGCTGTTGTCTTGCTAGCTTCGACTCGAATGTATTTGACAGGCTATCTTAAACATCTGTTCGAGTAGATTAAGTAAATCGATGAAAATGTTGTCTTATAACAAAATAGCTTACCTTTGATCGGATAGGTAAAAGAGTACTCCAAAATGGCTGCAAACTGCAGGGCAGGATCCTATAAAAAACAACGTACTCGTATGAAATGTTTAATGGAAAAAAGATAAAATGAGAAAACAGCTTACCAACATAAATCTTTGGACTAATTGCTCACATTTACTCTATTATTTTCTTCTGTACTATTCTTCTGTACAAGCTTGCAATTTTCCTAGTCCACTTAACCACTTCAGTGGTAGCATAAAGAAGGAAGATTTATGGCTCATTTCCAAAAGTATTACAGCATTTCTAATTCAGGTTGCTGGCATTTAATTTAATTTAGATTTGTACTGTGTACAGTGATAAAATTTAGTATTGATTGGTTTAAAAGACAAAAAGAACTCCATATTATGCATGTGGGCAAATTGTATAATTAATGTTCCTTTAGAAGAGAGAGCATTTTAAAATATTTGATATAAAAACCTCACAACAGCAAAATGAGTTTCCCATTTTTTCTCTTGATTTTGAAATGCCATCCAATTGTGAAATGCATAAAAATTATTCTTTAACAATATATTGTTTTAAAGGTTTCCAAGAATGTTGCTGCAGCATGTGTTGGAGCCAAGAATCTACACACCAACCGCCCATGTCTCCAGAAGACCGGTCAGTGTTTCAGGAAGCTCTTTAAATAAATACATATATTTTAATGTCACCAAGGTTCATGTTTTCAGAATTGTCTTTTTAAATTAACATTTTCTTTAATATTTCATAGGCACAGCTGAGGTGTCATCCATTTTGGAGGAGAAGATCATGGGAGCCGATACCAGCGCTGATTTGGAAGAGACTGGTCGTGTGCTGTCCATTGGTGATGGTATTGCCAGAGTGTACGGTCTTAGGAATGTGCAGGCTGAGGAGATGGTGGAGTTCTCTTCTGGTCTGAAGGTAATGATGCTGACTGCATACTGACCTACTCGGGGTGGAATTGCAATGATGCTTAATCTCATTTGCTGAACCATTTGTTGAGTTATTTCCAATCAGATAGTTTGCAAAATGGCTTCTTATTAGTAATTTCATATACTTTTGTATATCACCATGTCCTAATTCCATAAGTGTAATTGAAGACAATGTGTTTATTTTTTAAATTGTATTTTTCTTGTCTAGGGTATGTCTCTGAACTTGGAGCCCGACAATGTTGGTGTTGTGGTGTTCGGTAATGACAAGCTGATCAAAGAAGGCGACATTGTGAAAAGAACCGGCGCTATTGTAGATGTACCTGTTGGCGAGGAGCTCCTGGGCAGAGTTGTCGATGCTCTGGGAAACGCCATTGATGGGAAGGTACTCATTGCCCCCAGACTTATTCTGTTATCATAATGGATGGATTGGGAAAATCTAATTTAAGAGAGCTGTGTTCTTCCTAAGCTCTTATTTTTGTCTTAAACACCCCATCTGATAGTTTAGTTATTTTTTTTTAGAGACCAGGATAACCTATTCAAATAGATTATTTTATCCAAATATGTTGGGCTTAGGATGAAATGGAATAAAACTACAGCAAATGGTCCAATTTCAGACACTTAGGTGTAGAAAGTTTTGTAAAGTTGTCAGTTCAGCTTCCTTACAATCACTAAGCTGAAAAGATAGCTCATCATTGTTTCTGTAATTTAGACGGAGCCCTGCCAGCTGATGTTGTTTTTGTTTTTATAGCCCATCACATTTTAATGAATTTATTACATAATTTATAAGTAACCAAATGCACCTTGATCCTTTTTTTTTCGTCTTTGCTTACTTCAAAGGGCCCTCTTGGCTCTAAAACCCGCAGGCGCGTGGGTCTGAAGGCCCCCGGTATCATCCCCCGAATCTCTGTGAGGGAGCCCATGCAGACTGGCATCAAAGCCGTGGACAGTTTGGTACCTATTGGTCGTGGACAGCGTGAGCTCATCATTGGAGATAGGCAGACTGGGTAAGAGGATTCTCCTCAAAGGGAATATTTTAGCACTTTGTGGTATGTAGTGTTATTTTCAGTGCCTTTTGAAATGTGGTTACAGAAGTGAAGAAGACAACCAGGAAATTTTTCTGTCAACGCTGGTTATTTATGATTGTTTGTCTGTTTGTCAGTTTGTGGTTGACACTTTACGTATATATATAAAAAAGTGCGTATTGAGGGAAAAATCATTTTGTGGTCAAATTTGTAGATATTTTCTGTAAAATTGATTTTGATAATGAACAAATCTGAGTTTTGTTTCCCTCTGTTTCAAATTATTTTAAGATAAAGCTGCAGTTTTACCTTCAGTCATTTTCCCCAACATCTTTACTGAATTTAAACCGGAGAAAGAAAAACTCCAACATTAAAACTCTTCGCTTTGGCAGTCACAGTCTAACATGTTCAAATTCCCGCTGCAGGAAAACTGCCATTGCCATCGACACAATCATCAATCAGAAACGCTTCAACGAGGGAACTGACGAGAAGAAGAAGCTGTATTGCATCTACGTTGCCATCGGCCAGAAGAGGTCCACTGTGGCTCAGCTGGTGAAGAGACTGACTGATGCGGATGCTATGAAGTACACCATCGTGGTGTCTGCTACGGCATCTGATGCTGCTCCGCTGCAGTACCTGGCTCCCTACTCTGGCTGCTCCATGGGAGAGTATTTCAGAGACAACGGCAAGCACGCCCTGATCATCTATGACGATCTCTCCAAGCAGGTGGGATTTACGTTGGAGGCAGTAGGGGGGGGAATGAGGGAAAATCAGGGGCTGCAGATGACTTTAAGAAGGATTGGAGGTTAATCCAATGTTTTTCCGCAGGCTGTCGCCTACCGTCAGATGTCCCTACTGCTGCGTCGTCCACCCGGCCGTGAGGCTTACCCAGGAGACGTCTTCTACTTGCATTCCCGTCTGCTGGAGAGAGCTGCTAAGATGAACGACAACTTCGGCGGTGGCTCCCTCACAGCCCTTCCTGTTATCGAGACACAGGCTGGTGATGTGTCAGCCTACATTCCTACTAATGTCATCTCTATCACAGATGGACAGGTGAGGCTGTGACCAGTCATGCTTAATCCCAGAGTAACCAGTTGAAGTCGAAGTTGTAAAACGCAATTTTCTCACACAGATCTTTTTGGAGACTGAGCTGTTCTACAAGGGTATTCGTCCAGCCATCAATGTCGGTCTGTCTGTGTCACGTGTCGGATCTGCTGCCCAGACCAGAGCTATGAAACAGGTCGGCCTCCCTTTCAAATCTCCTGCTGGTTATCCCTGAATATCATCCATGTTGTCTCACTTATTCCTGCTGATCATCAGGTGGCTGGAACCATGAAGCTGGAGCTGGCCCAGTACCGTGAGGTGGCTGCCTTCGCTCAGTTCGGCTCTGATTTGGATGCTGCCACTCAGCAGCTGCTGAACCGTGGTGTTCGTCTGACAGAGCTCCTCAAACAGGGGCAGTATTGTGAGTGTTGCTGCTTATTTCAGCATCTCCTTCAAATTATGGATCCATTTTCATCTCGCCTTCAATGTATTCTTTCATCTGCCAGCTCCAATGGCTATCGAAGAGCAGGTAACAGTTATCTACGCTGGTGTGAGGGGACACTTGGACAAAATGGAGCCAAGCAAGATCACTAAGTTTGAGAAGGCCTTCCTGCAGCACATACTGAGTCAGCACCAAGACCTGCTGGCAGCTATTAAGTAAGTCAAATATCTTTTAGGGAATATCCTGCTTTTTTTCATTCTGAGTTATGTATTATAATCAATGTTCTCTTGTTTTCAGGGCTGATGGAAAAATCTCAGAGGCGTCTGATGCTAAACTCAAGCAGATTGTGTTGAATTTCCTGTCCAGCTTTGAGTGAAGCGGTGCTTTTTAGTCTGCTTGTTTTGTTTGCATAGTGGAGCATCAGTTATACTTTCCATGGACTTAAAAAAAATTCAAGTTGTACTTGATCTTTAATGTACAGACATCTCTTAACGGAGAATAAAATATTCCATACAACTGATATAGTTGTCTCTTTTTTAATGTATTACATTACTGTTTGATTTGTGAGGGGAGTGGTTTGGTTTCACTGATTAGTAATGCTTTCATATTTTTGTACATGGGGAAAAAAAACGTTATAGCTTTTGCAGACAATGTAGTCAGAAATGTGGCCTTCAGGTCATGTAAAAAATATTTTCACATTATTTCTATCAGATTATACTGTAGAAAAACATAAGTCATTAGACTAGGCAAGAAAATCTAAATGTAGAGCACAGAGCAGCTTGGTGTTTCACAGAGCACTCAAATGAGTATACAGGAGAAAATAGAAAGATAAAAAATGGCGTTTGTGTAAATTTAATGATAGTCTGACATTCCATTAAAATATAAATGTACATCTTTAAACAAAAATGTAAATTAAATTTGATTCATTGTCTCATTCCAGGATGTTTTATGCTTCTGACTCACCAAATGAGATCACCTGTCAATCACTTGCCACTGCAGAAACTGTCTTAAATATGGTTGAAGCATCACATCATTGCTATTGAACACCAAATCAAGAGCCAAAGAGGATAAAAAGTAAAATTCTCTTCATTTAGGTTAATATGTTTGGTTGGGATTTATGTCTACAAATAGCTACCAACCTGACCATTAAGTTTACATGGGGAGAAACCAGTAGCATCATGAAGCCAGAGCATCTCAAGCTGCGTTTTTAGGAGGAATTTTGCTCATATGCAAACAGGATGTGAAAAGCTTCCATCACACCATTGAAATCCCCCAAGGCTTCTCTGGTGGCATCTTTTTGTGGGGTAAAAAAAAATAAACAACCTTGGTCCTTTACAAATTATGTTGGTGTGAAAATGTAGCGGAATAACTTTGAAACATTGAAAATTACAACATGTATGTGCACATCCTCTTGGAAAAAGTTTGAGAGAAAAACGGATGAAATTAATTTTGACATTTTCATGAAATGTCTGAGCTTTCAGGGGTAAGAATTTAGTCAGACTACATTATACCTCTCTGAAACATTTTTTAAAAATGTTTTAGATTGTAATGGGCTTAGAAAAAAGTTTTTTTGTTGTTTTACCTCAGTTTTCAAAAAAAGGTTTTGTATTGGTTTGGGTACTTGGCTAAAAATAAAGTCCGTAGGTGCACCACTTTAGAAAAAAATTCCAAAATAAGAGCTACCAGCAGAACATTACACTTTTTTATTTATTTTGCGGAGCGAAGTTGAACTTTTTTCATTTATAGCCTACTGAAAAGACAGCATCTGGTTTGGGTTCTTAACTTTTTTGTGCCATTTTACTGTATAAATTGGACGCTTGTGGATATAATGGATATATCCACAATGGATATATAATTTGAATTCTTTACATGGTTTTACTTAGAAAAAGCAAGTTTTCTCTGGTTCATTACAAGTAAAGCCTCCTCCATCATGCAGCAAGCCTGAAAACAGTGTCTTCTGCTGGTCAGAAATGGCAAACAGCAGATGCAACCATTGGGAAACTAACATCTCATACTCAACGTTATCATTTTAAAACTAACATTCTTGACTGAAATGTCCCATGATTTGACAGCCAAATGTTTTGGATGGACAATCTTTTCATTGGAAAGAAAATCATCCAGTTAAATCAAAATGGACTTTATTAAGAATTTATTGATCAGGTGAAAAAAAACAGGTTTAAAGTGATATAAATCTTTACAAATGCAATTGTGAAACTCAGAACATGCAAAACAACCATTACAAATAAAGTGAAGACAACTATATAATGTAAAAAGTGAAAAAAGTGTATAGAAAGCATTTTACAATCACTGAAGTGAAGGTGCAGAGTAAATCTTAAATAATATGAACAAAGTCAGTGGCAGAGTGATGGCTACAAAATGAAAATAATGTCACAATAAGTGTGCAGTCAGAGTGATTGTCCGTAACACAAATAAAAACTTAAAAGTACAACATGCATACCGGTATGCTATTTAAATAAAGTTAAATGAAAATAAAAAAAAAACTACGAATCATACCCAGTATTGTTTTGTGTGTAATGCGGGTCTGGGATTATGTCTGGGTATATTATTCTGTTTGACGTAGCAGGGGTCGTAATAATCCCACTCTAGAGCTGAAGTCATCACTCCGTTGGAAAGTCCATCGCTGTCTGCTGACAGGATCCGCAGGGACACCCCTAAAAGAAATCACAACTACTTCTCTGAATTTTTGTTTTAAAAAGACTCATAAAACATTTTTGAATTTGTCTGATCTTTATTCGTACAAATTAAATTATTATGCTAAGTACAATGAATGTTTGGATAGAGTACAAACAGCCATGGCAAGTTTTTAACTATTCATAGAAATGATAGATCGACAAATTGTTTCAGCAGGGAATATAAATAAGATAATCTCCATTTCCATATTATACGATTTTTGTATCATTCAGTTTTGTCTCTATTTTGGCCAAAATAACTGTAAAGTATATTGTGGAGAAATGAAAAAACAACAGAGAGAGACTGAAATACCTGCACTAGCTCCGAAGTCACTGTCCAGTCCAGGACCCACTGCAGATATGTTTAGGCATGATGTCTCAGAAGATGGGTTGATGTATTCACACTCCATCTCCACTTTGTCAAACGGATGCCCAGCAGCACCTCGGTTCATTTCTGCCAGCATCTCATGAGTACTGCTCCGACGAATGTGACCCATGTATTCTGCCTCCATCTGTAAAACAAAGGGATTTACATAATTACACTGAAGTGATGCAGTAGACTATACGCCCAAAGACTGGTTTTTGTAGTTGTTTGGTTTATATCCAGAATTGTGATACCCATTCTAGATTTACAGTAGCCTACATCTCTTATAAATTTCTTTGTTAGCCACCGGAAAAGCTTTAATATTTGTTACATTTGTCTGTGTAGGAAATGCATCCATTTCTGTGAGATAACATAAAGAAAATATAGTGTTAAAAGTCTGCAGTTTGAGACATAATATGGTAATTCTTTTTAGAATGTGCAAGATACACCAGAAAACCTTTTTTCAGGCATAAAAGACCAAAAGCAGAGCTTGTACAAGTCAATATTTGGTGCCACCAACATTGTTTTCCAACGCAATCTGGACCCTCTTAGAAAGGCTCTAGTTTCCTTAAAAGTCTTCAGGAATAGAAATAGAACCGCCAAGGATACATCTTTTATGTTTGAATGACTCATCTGGTCAGTCTTGAAAAAACATTTCTCTGAAAATGGTGGGTACAGGGACCACCCTGGGGACCCAAACAAAAAAAAAAGAAAAAAAAAGAAGAGTGTAGTGCCATGGAAGCAATTAAGAGGTGTTTAGACTCTTACAAAGTAGCTTAACAGAGACCTGCCTTCACATAAGTTTTTAGGGAATTTCAGGTCTCTATATGTAATTCAATGAGCTCATTTCCCAAAAATCTTAACACAAGAAAACCAAAACTAATCGTGCCCTTGAGCAGGATAATGAAGTGACATGTTGATTGTATACTGCAGGAGTTTCAGCCTAACAGCTGATTGATGCTTGGCACTTCTGCTGAATACATCTGCACTAATTAGCCCCTTTATTTAGAAAAAAGAAGACATTTTTATTTGACCATTGAACACTCACCATAGGAGAGTTTGGTGGTACCAGGTTCTCTCTGGTTTCAGCTTCTGAATCAGAGGACTGCGGTAAAACCGGAGTACTTCTGCACCAGCCAGCTTTACTGGAGCTGTACTTCCGCGAGCCGAAGGGAACATGGTTGTTTCTTGGGGTGAAACCAGTCCCAGAAGAAGCGGCCCGGGTGGTGCTTGGCGCCCTCAGGGACCCTGAGCCGGTTGCACCATCAGGCCTCAGCAGCTGGATCCTGTAATCCACCCCGGCCCTCTCCCTGGATGACGCCCTGGAGGATGTGACAGGGTGCGGCAGGACGGGCTCCGACAGAGACATGTAGGCTCTTCTCCCGCCCTGAACCGGGGAAAAGGCCACATCAGACACCCTTATTCTCGGCAGGGTGGACCGCAGGAGCATTTCCTCCGTGTCCTCTCGCTTCAATCTGTTCTTTTTCTTTGACAAGACGAGTATCTTGTAGCCCAGGAAGAAGCAGTTGAGCAGCAGCAGAACCACCACGCAGGGAATGAGCAGCAGGACCACTAAAGTCAAATTTGTCACAGGGTGGGCTTCAGTCAGATTTGTTGGTGTGGTCTGACTTATTTGCGACATTTCATTCCTGATGACATAACGGGAGAATTTTAGAGAATCGCTGATCTCAGTGGAAATGTCACCTTGCGTGTCCGCACACAGGTGGATTGATAATTTAATCAGTGTGCAGGACTTTATGTGAATGTTTCCTGCTTCTCCAACAGTCTCCACATGTCAGCGTTAGCTTTCATCACCTTTTTCTCTGTCATTGTTGACGAATAGCAACTGCCAAACGTCTAATGTAGGACCGCTTCACAGGTCAACAGGTGTGTCTAGTTGTTTGCGCCATGATTCGTTGTCATTGCAACATTTCACCGCCAGATGGCAGCATGCAGCGAAGCTGCACGGTAACTTGCACAACAGTAGCGGCATGTCACCCTAACCACTGCACCGGTGGTTCAGAGCTTGGATTTGAGTGTATCCTGTCGTTGATTCTGTTTGTTCACACTATCCGTGGACAGTGCCCCCCAAAGAGCCACAAACAACAGCTCCAAACAACAACAAAGGGGCTTGATATGACTCATATGTGCTCAAAACATGTAGACCAGGCAAGGACCAGAAGAACGACATTAACAAAGGAAAAGAAACAACCACAGAAGCACCCATATATGAAGAAGTTGCATTGTTTTTCCTTTTTTTCTTTGCACAAGTAGGCTACTTTTAAGTGTGACATGCATTGCGAGGCTGTTGTAAAGCCAAACCTTTGCTCAGGAAAGCTCTGCACAGAAAGAAATAAAAGGTTTCATTTTGTTTTTATTGCGTGTGTATTCCTGAAACTACACCACATCAGACTGATGCCATAGTGTTGGCCAGATTATTAGATCTGTTCAGTTTGACATTGAAATCGGAATAAAGAGTTTGCTGATGAAATCAGTATGAAAAGAGGCTTGAAACCATCCAAATAACTCTCTGAGAGGGATAGATTGTTACCAAATAAACGTACTGAAGGTAAATCTGTACCAGAATATGAGAAAAGTATTGAGCAGAGGACTTGGAAGGATTCAGTATCCAATGCTTACATCATCACCTGTAAAACCAACATGGCTATACGTGATTCCTAGTGGTACCGTCTTGCTAATGTTTATGTAAGAGAAGACACGCGCAGTTAAATGTATTCTAAAAGATGTACTGTAGGTTATCCCTACCCTTTAGGGATATGATTGCTTTGCATTACAAGCTGATGATGATCCAAATCCCACTGCAAAAGAAACCCTATAGTTTCTGAAGAGCAGAACCAGAATCGCCTTTATTATCGCTGTTATGAAACAAAGAGTTCTGAGAATGGCATGAAGGGGAATAATATTCAGTGGTGAACATAACAACTGCTACTCAGTCGGGTCAAGTAGCTTTTTACATAATGTAGAGAAAATCAGAGGCTAAACAGCCCCAGACAAAATAAGAAATGAATTTATCTGCGGTAGATTGTCTTACAGAGTAGCAAAGCTGTTTCTTAGTGTTGCTGTATATGTGGGATCAATATTTAAAGCATTTGTTGGCTGTGAAGGATTTTTGATTATCAATTATGACCCATTTGTCTCAATGTAATCAAGACCATCCCCCTTCCCCCCAAGTGTATCTGAAAGCTTTAAGTTGTTCATTTGTTGATGACTTTACACATGTGCAACTTTTTTTTTTTCAAAAAAGAGCAGAAGAAAAAAGGAAGGGTTTCTTTGATTTTTTTATTTTTCATGCTTGAAAATCAGGTCATAATAATACATCAGCAGCTGTCTCATTGCAGAATATTTAGAAACATTTCTAATAATTCAATAGAACATTTGACAGGTGAATCTCTTTTAGAGACAACTTTTTTCAAGTTTGTACACAAAGTAGATCTTTGTACACAAGAACGATTTGCTATTGTAATAAATCAATGCAAAAGATCAGTCATATGAGTACCATATAACTCTAATAATAATAATGATAGTAATAATAACAATAATAATCCTAACAAGAAGAAAACTATTTTTTCTCTTCGCTTAACATTTCAGGTTTAAGGAAGTCTATACAGACTTGAATAACACACTGATATCCTGCCATAGGTTTGCAAGTATAACAGTACAGACAACCTTTTCTTTCAAGAGAAGGCTGTTTAGTTAATGTTTTCCCTCAGATACCAAAGATTTCATTCGCCTACACTCACTGCTCATGCGGCATCACAGCTGTTGTGCGTCATGCCACACACCTGCAGAAAGTCATCTCCTCGTAATCTGATCTCATCTCCAACTCAGCGCCGCTTGCCATTTTCCAAGCACAATAAGAGGTTGTGATTGGTTGTGATATTAGCACCTCGGGCAAGGCTGTGTTGTGAATTGATAACAACAAAGACACTCGGTGAGGCTCTGTCAAGTCGAGAAGAAGCAGACTAACACTGGCCCAGGCTGTGCTTGATGATTTCGCGAGACTGTGGCGGGATCCTGTCTGGGAAGAGCACCTGGAACTCCACCAACAAGTCTCCTCGCTGGGACGGGCTCTTGGGCAACGGCAGGCCTTCGCCCCTCAGCCTTCGGACGGCTCCGGGTTTGATTACATCGCTGCACGGTAGAGGCATCATCCGGTTGTCAAGCGTTGGGACGTTGACTGTGCAGCCACAGAGAGCCTGGAGACACAATAAAAGGATAAAGTTAGTCCCATTGTTACATGAATAAAACTAACATGGAGAAAAAAAACTAAACCATCAGTTAAATTTGGATCTATAAAAATACACAGTTGCATAACTACTAAATATGAAGTATGTGTTCTTCTGAAAGATTTACGTTATGCAACAAAGCTACAGATGTTATAATCACTGCTCTATTTTCTGACTGTGCGTGGGAGTGAAGCGTTTCAGTGGCTGTGGGGAGCCAAATGATGATGGAGGAGCTTTTCTAAATGCCAGTCTCTGTGACTGCTACCCTGCTAATCTGTCGCGTGGGCTGATGGAAGTGAGAGGCCGAGACAGAGCGAGCCAAAAAAGCCTTTTTTCTGCCTTGTGTGTCGAGGCAGGAGGAGTCTGCGGAGAGTGTAAGTGGTGGAGAGAGTGAGGGCGAAGTGCTATCTGTGGGTGCAGTCAGCACTGAGGCTAAATTTAGCCACTGCTTTCTCTCGCTCTGCAGGGGCTGGTGAGGTAATGGAGGTGATGGCAGACTGCTGCTGTTCGATTTGCGGGGTTCTTTTATTTTGTGAGCTGCTGCAGCCTCTGATGCCCAAAAGAGAACATTGTGTTCTTTACTACGTTTAAAGACAATAGCTCCCTCTACATTTGTAAAATATGATAACTTCTACCTTTTCTCTCCTGATTTAAGAAAAAAGAGAAGTGGTGGACGAGTTTTAGTCTTTCTCCATGCCAGTCCTATTGTTCATATGATTAGTAATGCACCAAGCTCACCTCTTTAAGGGTGATCTCGGCAGTGTAGACAATGTTGGAGCCATTCCTCTTGTAAGTCGAATGATCCTCATCCCTGAGAATGAAGGTGATGTCTGCGGGGCTGTTGTTGGGCGTCTCATCTCCCTCCTTGGGGAAGGTGATCCTTGTTCCTGCTTTCCAGCCTTTCTTCACCACCACATTGAGCACTTTGTCTTCGGTTCGGCTGCGGCCGTCGGCGTTAAGGCGGCTGCGGGTGATCTTCACGTGCTTCGTGCAGCCGTGCAGCACCTCTTCCAGGGTAACCGGCAGGTCGTGCACCACGACCTTGGCCTGCAGCCGCTGGCCCTTCTGCAGGCCGGCCTCATACCCAGCGAAGCCACCCACGTGGCTGAAGGGGTTGAAGAGGTCGTCTTCGTTGTCGAAGTCGCTGCCGAAGAAGATGTCAAAGTGGTCGGAGCCGTGAAAGAAGGAGGAGAAGGTGGCGTGGGGGTCGTTGGGGAAATTGTTGCGGGAACCGTTGCCTTGTCCGACTGAGATGCCATTTTTAAGGCCTAAAAGAGAAAGATGACAAATAGAGTTGAAACAAATTAATGAGATAAATACAGCTTTTAAATGAACTGTTGTCTTTTTCACAGAAAACTAAACTAAATTCAAAGTTATCAGCAAAACTTTTCAATTGATACTTAAGTAATTGACCAGCCAATCAGGTGTAATGCTGCACATGTTGTGCTGACTTTATAGAGAGAATTTCAATCATTAAACTCCACCTGTATATCCATAGTTTGCCTACATTATAGCTGCTACTTCACACAAGACAAGCCAGAATGACACTTTGCTCACCTTCCTCTCCAAATTGATCATAAATGCTTCTCTTCTTGGGGTCAGTCAGGACCTCATATGCCTCTGCGATCTCTTTGAACTTTTCCTCTGCATCAGCATCACTGTTCTTGTCTGGATGGTACTTGAGAGCCATCTTCCTGTAGGCCTTCTTGATCTCATCTTCGTTGGACTCGGGGGAGACACCCAGGACTTTGTAGAAATCTTTGCCTGCAGGTTTGATGGACAGGCAGGGCGGGTCCTGCTCAGACTTGATGCCTTCCTGCAGAGACACAAACAACCATATAGGCTATTTTAGTACATGAACAATGGATAAAGGTTATGTTTTTTCATCCTCCCAAAATATATATTACACATCTCAACTGCTTTGCCTTACAAAAAGAGACTAAAGTATGGCTCCCCCAAAAGTGGAAACAAAACTATTGGTTCACTGGATATCTCCAGCTCACTCAGAGCATTTTTTAAAATGAATATGCAGAAACTCTACCTCAGGAAAATCTCTCAATAGGTAAATACTTCTATCTCTGTGCTGCTATAGTACTGCACACATTTTATAGGCTGACGCTCGCAATAACGTGAGAGATCGGGGAAGTCGCTGTGGAGGAAAAGACTTCCCCCCAACGACTGAGATTCTCTGCAGCGATTGGCTGAACACAACTTGGCATGAATGAAATCGCTGAAGCAGAATCCTAAAATACACCCATCTGTCTAAAGGTGGATGTTTTACACACAATTTAACATGAAACTCTAAATCTTAGCTTGTGAACCTACAAACTTTCTGAAAAAATAAGTTCTTACCGCTGATGAAGAGGATCCTGAGCTGTCACCCCTGTGCATTACTCGCACTTTGCACTTAACATTGCCGTTTTTGTGCTTGACACCAAACTGAGTCCAGATGAGAACCATGATGGGAAGTTGATGTAGTGGTGCTACGTGTCGCTGTCCGCTCGCGCCGGTGCTGAAACCGCTCCGCTTTTAGTCGGGCTTAGTAAGCTTGGTCCTGTCTGAGCTCTGCTCGGCACTGTGTGAAATACCGGCGCCGCAGCTCCTTTACAATCCACTCTCCCGCCCACGCAGCGTGATCGAGCTTTCCCCGGACCGCCTATTTCCTCACGCGCGGCAGGGGATGCCGGCGTGCTCAGTCTGCTCGTTGAGAAGCCATTGGTTCGAAGGTGATGATCACGCGGATGTTGCAGCCTCCTTTACCATCTCAAGACTTGTTTCCGGAGATCTTGAAGACAGTTCCAGCAGACAGTCACGACATGGTACACCGAGTCCTTTTTCTCAGACAAAGCAGCTAAAAAGAAGACACATACACACATGGCTGCCCAGACAGCCTCTGCTCAGTGATGGATTATCTTCAAATTAATTTGCACACATGAAATCTTTGGTGAAGGAGTTAAATTTAACGAAAGTGAAGGATGTATTTCTTTGGGTTGAGAATAACAAAAGGAAAAGATTGTTTTGCGATTTTCTCTTAACCAATTCTAAATGTATTTTTGCCCAATGAGCGAGGCTTTATGACAATGGCACTATTATCTAATGCAATCCACTCAGATAACAAAATATTAAAACTGTAATATCTTACCAAATGACTATTACTGAAGATAGTGGTTGGAAGTGTTCCCAATATTTTTTCCACTCCATTTTTTAACACTCCTAAATTCCCCCCATTGAACAGGTGTAGGGTTATAAGCTACAGTATGTGTGAAAATAATCGACCCACTAATTTTTTAAAATAGTATAATAGGTGAAAACGGAATTTGAAAAACGTTTGACAAGCTGGAAAGTTAATTAGTATGAATAACTTTATTCTCACTCTGACAAGCCCTCTTCAGTTCTGCAAGTTTCTTTAATGACTCTTCAAAGCTCTTTTCTGGATGCTGGCTGTCTTTTTTTCTGTTCTTAAGATGATACCACGCTGCTTCAATAGCAATGAAGAGCTCTGGAGGGGATTCATCATTCCATAAGGCATGTTACCACCAATTTTCACTCCAGGTATCTTTCTCTTTTGTTATAAGGCACAGCAGATCTATGTCTAATAGTTTCCTTTCTTTGAGAATGCTTCTTCGATGGAGAGCATTTCTAATGAGGTTTCAGCCAACAGATCAATGATCAAATGAAGGTCCTGATGCATCTTTCAGGTCCTGCAAAGGTCTCTGCTGAATGTCTTTGAAATGCATCAGAGAATACTACACAGTGCAAGTTAGTTAGGCTGGAGCGATCTGAATGTCTCAAATAGCTGAGCTGTTGTTATTTTGCATCTGATCACACGCATAAAAACCAAAAAAGAGTCAATATACCTACAATCATACAGTTGAAAAATGCCACAGATAAAAATGTTGCACCGTTCCAGTGACCAACATTCTGGAGTTAAAATAATGTATTAATAACATTTTAATCTTGGAACAGTTGTTATCACAGCGTGCAGGTGAATATACATCCACCCCCACAGGTCTGCCTTACAACTGTGGTGCTGGAGACGATGAATGCAAACCAATGAGCATGCAATGCTCGATAGCTAACATCTGTGGGAGGAAAAGGCAGCTTCAAGTTATGCAACTGAATGTGCTGGAATAAAACTGCCTCATGGTGTTTGGTTGAGTGTTGTCATAACCTGTTTTTTGTGAAATATCTTGACAGCAACACTCACGCTGGCCGACTAAAGAGATGGATGCAGATTGAGTTATCAACAATAAGTTTCGATGGAGATTGAGTTAAAATATAATTGCTTTCTCATACCAATGATATTGCAAACCGCAGGGAAATTACATCTCACCACAGGTTCGGATTTTATCGTGTTAATGGGAAAAATAATTGACCGAATATGAAATAAGGACTTGGCTTCTTCGTGCAGAGTGTTAAATGAGCTGATATCGCTGCTGTCAGTAAATTAGTGGGGAGGGTAGAAGTGTCTGCAACGCAATATAATTACTTCCATCTTTCAGAGGAACATGATGGGCTGTGTTGAACATGCAGTATATTATGGGATAACGCCAGCTTATAATTCACCATACCACAGTGCTGCTTAGATTTAGTATTAAGTAAACACAGACTGGTGATGAGAATGCCTCCATGATAGAGAGACAATGTAACAAAAATGAGAAAAAAACCCATGATTATCTGTTTACTGTTCCTTATGTGAATGCTTCTGCAAAGTCTTCAGCGGGAAAAATGGATTATTACTCTCCTTGGAACACATATAACTGGTATTGGAAGCATTTATCATTTTTATTATTTCCTTTTTTAACAGGAAATTCAGCAAAAGCAAAATAAATAAGACGTGTAAAATATGGTCCTAATGCAATCATACTACTTTAGAAAACCAAAAAAATGAGCAACAGACCTCATAACAGATAAAAATTAGGTAAATAAAAGCAAAAAATAGTAATTGATTATTTTTTTTAAACACCCTCAAACCTTAGCTTATTTACAAATTTGCTATCAGAGGAGGTTCAGACTATGATGAAATGCAGCAATTCATCTGCCTCAGTGCCGGTTTTACTCCCATTGTATTTTCTATTTAGAGGCAGCACTACACATACTACAAGACTACGACAGACTCTGCTGCAGCCATGGTTTTTGGAAAGCTTTCCCACAGGGAACATACATACATGGCAGTGCTTCCGCCTCCTTGAAGCTTCCTCCAATAGCAGATGGAGTTTCCTGGGGATTCTCCTGTCATCTTACAGGAAGCAAGAGACAAATTTGGTCTGAACATGTTCAGCCAAGAGCGTCATGCACCAGATAGCAGCTCTGAGATAGGCCTACTATTCACAGACCGAGCAGGATGGAGTGAATCAGAACAGCCGACATTCATTCTCTCCTGCCCACGGGAACACTTTGGTTGTGTGTTCCACTTGTTTTTCGCACGTTTGCACAATCTAGTACCTTCTCACTGCAACACTTACAAAGCGGCCTGTCAGGCTCACAGAAAACTATGCTAATTAAAGCATCAAGCAGCAGTGACAGTGTTATTGTTAAGTGACAAAAAGATTGACATGAAGCCTGGTGTTCTTGTAATATTTGCTTCTCCCACACATTCTGTAGTAACTGCAATGACACTCATAATTGCTTTGTTTGTTCCTTCAGTTTTCACTGCAGAGTACATGAAGTTTTAGCATATTATATGATTTGTCTGACCAGATAAACTGGAACATGAGTCACAGCTAATACATATACTTCCATTTGGGCAAATGTTTTCATCAGGATTAATTCAAGCGTTGAGCAGAAACAATAAAAAATGTTTTCAACCTCTAATATTAATGTTTAAAAGGGGAAAAGTGAATTTAATCTTTCTCAGTGAAAAACCTACATTTTCTTATCTATGACCACTTGATACACTGAATTTGGATCGATATTTTAGAGAAAATATCACATTACAGTTGTTCACTCTCAGATGAATATTTGAAGTATCACTGAGAGTATTAAGAGTTGCTAAATCTACTGTCTGCTGCTTTCAGAGGAAAACACACAGAGAGATTTGCAAGGCCTGAACACCAAGGTGTATGAGCATTTCCATGGTTTGACACTGTTTTGTGTGATGACACTATGTGGTTTTTATTCATGCCACTAAAACTGTTTACATTTACAGCTGAAAAGTGGCACCAAGTGCATTTTCAAATGGGGTGTCAAAGATGGTGGAGTTGTAAAACGATATAACCATGATTGTTTTCTAACCCAACCAGGATACAAACCCAGGCACCCAGGCAGACAAAAGTGTTTCAATAAAGTGTCAGTGTCTTATTAACTGAAGGTCTAACTTGAAAATAATGTCTACCCAAAGTGAAAATTCTCATGAGTACTATTGACTTCTTGCTGCCTGCAGGAGATGGTGCTCTACAAAAATTCATTATAGGTCGTATGTAAGAGTTTGGAAAAAAAAAAATCCCAAATCATATTAGCTCTGGAACAACTGATGTACCTCTATGGTTCAACCTAAACCAGAATTAATTAGAGCGAAAAAGTATAAATATAACATAGACATTCTGATGAATTCCATATACTGCATTTGGAAGTATCATCCAAATGCAAGAAAGCCATTTGAATGGGGTTGTTATGAAGACAAGACTTTATTGGCACTGTACTGTTTGACTATAACTTTGGTAACTTTGGGTGCAGTTCTCAGGCTGACCGCCAGAGGGCGCGGCCGCTTGTGAGCACAAATGTTCA
>JAVQJG010058764.1:0-10288 GCA_036024015.1 Craterocephalus amniculus | reverse complement strand
CTCCCCAGCCCTAACAAAGGTAATGGACTGCCTTGCTGCTACTTGGCCTTTACTGGTGGAGATCCCCGTGCAGATCGCCTCTGCTATGACACGTAGCACCTGGTCATGGCGCCAGCGGTACTGCCCATCTCCAAGTGCCTTAGGGCAGTGGCTCAGGATGTGCTCCAGTGATCCAGCTCTTTGGCAGAGGGGGCACAGTGAGCTCTCGGCCAAGCCCCAGAAAAGGAGGTTCGATGGGCTCGGAAGGACGTCGTACACCGACTGAATGAGGAACTTGATCCGGTGTGGCTCCGAACGCCAGAGCTCTGCCCACAATACCTTCCGGTCAGCAACCTCCTCCCATCGGGTGCACGCCCCCTGCTGTCGCATCCCAACTATCCTACTGCTGCGGACCTCCTCAACTCCTGCTCGGACCTCCTCCTGTATAAGCTGGCGCCTTTCCTTCCCCCAGACCTTCTCATAGGAAGGACTTGGGTTGCTCCCGAGTCCTGCCCGACCAGATGCCAGTGTCCCCACCAGCTCCCTGTTCCGCAAGCGGGACTCAGCCTGCCTGACTGCCTCTTGTGCTCACCATTTCCTACCAGTCCGTACTTCAATGCCAGCCGAGGAGATTTTGTTATCGCTGGAGTCCCTGTACAGCAGCATCTTTCTTGCTCGGGTAAACATAAACTCCTCTGTCAGGCTACTGAAGGGGAGTTTCAGCTTGTTGTTCCTCCCGTACAAGGCAATGCTGCTGAGGCTACGTGGTAGGCCCAACCACTTTCGTAGGAAAGAGTTGACCTTCCTCTCAAAGCACTCGACTGTTGTCATTGGCACGTCATAGACAAGCAGTGGCCAGAGGAGCCGTGGCAGAATGCCATGCTGGTAAATCCAGGCTTTAAACTTCCCTGGAAGCCCTGACTTGTCGACTGCCGTCAGCCAGGTTCCCAACTCCTCAGATGTAGCTGGGAGTGCTGCTGTGTCCTTCAAGGTGCTGTCATAGATCTTACCCAGACTCCTAACTGGCTTCTCTCCCACAGATGGAATTCAGGTTGCTCCTATGGAGAAGCAGAACTTGTCTGTCACCTTCCCCTTCTTCACCACCAGGGACCTGGACTTGGCTGGCTTGAAGCTCGTTCGGGCCCAACTAATGTGATACTCAAGGCCTTGGAGGATCCACCTGCACCCCGGTACTGATGTTGTTGTCACTGTCAGATCTTCCATAAATGCTCTGATAGGGGGCTGCCGCATACCTGAGTTAGTGAGTGGGCCTCTGCACTCTACCTCTGCTGACTTTACCAACATGTTCATGGCCAATGAAAAGAGAATCACAGAAATGGTACATCCTGTGATAATGCCCTTCTCGGTGAAATGTAGATGTTACAGTTCCAGAAGTAACTCTCAGACTGAAACAGCTGTAATAGTCCAGTATGAGGTCCTTGATCTTACCTGGAACGTGGTGTCGGTCAAGCGAGATCTCAACAGCTTGTGTGAAATGGACCCATAGGCATTGGTGAGGTCGAGCCAAAGAACTGCCAGGTCTGCTTTGCCTTCCCGTGCCTCCCGGATCAGCTGGGTTACGACTCTTGTGTGCTCAATGCATCCCGGAATCTTTGGGACTCCCCCCTTCTGCACCAAGGTGTTGATGTAACTGTTACTCAGGAGGAACTCTGTCAAGGTCCGGGCAACAATACTAAAGAATATCTTGCCCTCAATGCTGAGGAGTGAGATGATCCTAAACTGCTCCATGGTTGTTGAGCTCTCTTCCTTAGGGATCCAAACACCCTCTGCATGCCTCCACTGCTGGGCCACCTTCCCCATTCTCCAGATGACTTTGAGTATCGTCCATAGTTGCATCAAGAGTTTGGGGCATTGCTTGTACACAACGTATGGCACTCCACTGGGGCCTGGTGCTGAGCTGGATCTAGCTGCCCTGACGACAAATTCAACTTCTTTCAAAGTTGGCTCCTTGTTGTTAAATGCTGAAGTGGGTTCTGGCGGAGAAATTAAAGTTGTACATGGCCCAAGATCTTCCTCTCTTGCACTGTCTTTGTAGGTGGCACTGAGGTACTTATTAACCTCATCTTCAGTGCAGGCTAGGTGGCCACTTCGCTTCTGTTCAAGGATCTTGGTAAAACTGAAGGGATTCAAAATGAAAGCTGCAGGTCTCCTGGCTCTCTCCCTACCCCTCCTTCTATGCCATTCTGCTCGACGGAGGGTGGTGTGTTTCTTCCTCAGGATATTACGGAGCCCTGCTAGCCCAACCTTCTCCTCACTGCTTGCCTGCTTAAATTGCATTCCAAGCAGTCTGAGCGTTTGACAGTTACACAGACCTGATCAGTGCAACGGTAGCCTGGATAACGCTTATGCGCATCCAAACTTTACGTAAAAACTAGCTTAACAAAAAATTCCGCATACCTTGAAAACCGTTACAGGCAATGACTTGAAACTTTAGGACCCAGTGCAGAACTCAATTCTAGACACCTGACCACATTTTGGACAAATTTCAAATCTAGGGGGCGCTATAACCTTGAGTAGACAATCCTGCCTAAATGGCTACATGGATTTTGATAAAATTTTATACACACATACCTCTTGTCATTCAGAGATGATATATCGAAAATAGTCATGATTGGATTAAGTGGGCTGGACCTACAGCCAAATGAACTTAGCTCCGCCTCCAAAGTTTAAAAACTCACCCGTTTGGCCTGAATGGATGGGACTCACCCGAAATAAACGCAAAACCCACTTTGAGACCATAGATCTCAGGCGTTCTTCCACGTAAAAAACACCATTAAAATTTTAAACGGGTCAGGAAAGATGAAACTCTGACATACTGAAGGCAGACCACAGGCTCTCTTATGGTTTTCGCACAATCGCGAGTTGTTTTGACAAAAACGTGAAAATCACCAAAAATCCCTCCCACTCCAGCCTTTGGGCCACTAAAAATTCAACAAACTTATGGCTCTCATGGCCAAACAGTTCACGCTACAGACACATACTAAAAATCAAAACCACAGGAATCTTGTCTGGAACATTTGTGACATGGTGTCCGATATCCGTACGACCTACAGTTTTTGCGCTACGGAGCTCCAAAGTTTGTAAAGTCTGCTTTTTCTCCCATTGACCTTCCATTCAAAAATCCGGGCCTCCTCTTTTCGGTTCATACGTTTTTAACTCTCTGCCATTCTAATTCTGTTCGTGTTACCGAAAGTCTGATTACATCCTTATGTTCCCAGAAGCCTCCTGGCGCTCACGGTCCAAGAATTATTTGATTATTCGGCTGCGACTTATCGTTTGCCAACAGCGTTGAGCTGATCATGGTCACCATTGACTCCCATTATAATGTTTATCCATTGTGTCTCTGTTGCTCAGAGTGCTGCGCTTTACATAGAACTGCTGCTGTCTCCATTTGTCCTAGAGCACTGAACTTGAAACTGGTTATTCATTTAAACCATATCTACAGGGGCAGGGGGGGACTTGGACCCCTACATAACTGCTCGAAGTAGTAGTTATTTTTATTTAAACTTTTAGTTGTCTTGTCGGGCATTATATAGCAGAACTGTGTTTTTTTTCCCTAATCAAAATTAAGCAAAGAAAACCTAGCAAGAAGATTTTTTGTAAAACTTGTTTTTCTCTGTAAAATAATATTGAAGAATCACAAGAATCACACTTTAAATCAAATCAGCACCAATTATAATGGTAAAGGAATCGAAACTGATGGAAAGCGTGCCCCCGCCCTATTATGCTGTTGTTTCTTGGTATGACCCACTGGAGACCAGAAGGAAGACTTGGATTATTTAACACCTGTAGTTAACCCTTCAGTGGAGATGAACTGGTTGCTAAGGACAACAAGTGTACAACAAATCAATCAAACTGGAAGAAATCTTTATTACATTGTTAAAAAAAAGAAAAGAATAGAGAAGACAGCGGTTGACCTAAATGCACATCATTAGTGAGGAGGTTTAAACACAAAGCAGGAACCAGAGGAAGGAAGGAAGAGCGGGAGGCTGCAGAACAGCTGGAAGCTGCAGAACAGCTGGAAGCTGCAGCATACAGAATAAGCGGGTCTTTGGGTCAGATGGGTCACCGAGCGGCGGCTCTGAGGACCCTCTGGTTTGGCGTTTTTATTCTTCCTGTTCAGAAGACAACAATGACAACTAAGGAGAAGGTTAGAGGACAGATGTTAAACCGATTACATGGGAAGCATGCCGTGCTGCCAGAGATGGATCTCGCAGTGATTAGACTACCGTCTACCTGGGAAATACGGTCGTGCTTCAGAAGAAGGCCTCATGTCGGCCATCGGCTCTCTGTGCAGAGCCGGACGACTTAGTCGGGGTCCTGCAGGCGGGCTAAAGACGGAGGGCTGCTTCGTGATGCAGACACAAGCTGAAGCAGCTTAACCGAGGCTTCGTTACATTTGCTGACAGGAAACATCTTCATTTTCCAGGAAAAACACTTTTATGGTTAACGTGATGCTAGAAAAAAGTCGGATATTCTTACTATTTCATCCTGATTACTACGCAGACTGGCAGAGGATCCTTTTTCTTTTTGGTAAAGCATTCTCTTTTTCGTTTCTTTTTTTAAAGTTTTCCACCACTTGATCATCCCAGGATGAAATATTGTCGTTGCAGTCCTTCCCAGAGCAGATGCACATCTAACAAAGTGAAGTGAAACGAGGGCGCCCTCTGAAAAAGTCCAGTCTCCTGCTGCTGTCCTGACACAACCACAACACCCGTCTCCCTCCACACAACTCCCCTCAAACACACTTTTCCACCAACATGACACCGAGCAGAGGAAACAATCGGCTCTTCCCCTCAGATTGTCTCTCAGTCCTGGTTTTGAACTGCTGATGGCCGGCAGAGCTCCTATGAGGAGCAGTCGGTCTCAGAAGGCTTGGAGGGGGTCTGGTCTAAAGGCGTCTCCGTGGAGATCCCAGTATTCCCGTTTTCCGGTCCGTTGCTCAGCGACATCTTCTCCAGAGCTGAGGGACGGACAAACACTAAAATTATATCCGGATCAGAGTAAACCTGAATAAAACTCTGCTGTGGACCACATCAGTCATCCTGAAACAGAACCACATCTACCGACCACAACAGCTGAAGCATTCTAATTTTTAAAAACACTATGAATAAAATATATAAACATAAAAATAAAAACCATGTTGGGACACATCTGTTTGATAATCTAACAAAACATGATCTCTGTGAGGCACAGATGAGCAGAGAACTCCCGTTTTGTTTTTTCAGTAAAATACATGTATTTACATTAACATATAAAAACATGGTGTTAAATAAAGACATAAAAATTATTCAATGAAATTCAATTTCTTTTAAACCTCTTTTGATCTAATCAGTCACAGCATAAAACATAAGTAAATATGTTATTTCATTAAAATGAAAGCAGAATAAACCTTATATTGAACAGGCTTGCCAAAAAACAGACGTAGCATAACAAAAGTAATCTATTACTACCAGTACTCTGTAGACACCAAGACTTTCTCATACATCATTCTCTCAAGTCTTTCTTCAGATGTTCCCGCTCATATCTCCCTCCTTTCCTCACTGCAGCTCAGCTTCTTTCTGCTCACTGCTTGATCCTGATTGGACATTACCCTCAATATAAGCTCTCTGATTGAAGGAAAGTTGGACAGGAAGTGCCTTATATATATACACTTTTATTGACCAGTGTGAGGAGAAACAAGGGCGGGTTCACAGATTAACCCAGAAACAGTGATGGTCCAGCAGTTTGCCGTTTCCAACTAACACAGAGTTAAAACAGTCGACCTTTCTACTGTATTCAGCTGCAATATAAGTTTTCACCTCAAAGCAGAAACGCTCAGACACACTTCATGAATCTGTTGTGAATTTTTTGTGGTCCAATTTGGGTGCCAATGCTTGGTAGGGGCTTTAATCAGAGATTTTCTGGTCATTTTGCTATGCTGCATGCTAATCCTGGTCTTACATAGATTGTCTGAAATTTTCGGGGCCATGTTTAGCTCACCTGGAGAAGCAGGTGTCTTTATACAGACCTGGCCACCATTCCTCATATCAGCTGCTCCTGGATTCATTTAGCTTGTAGATGAATGTCTCCCCCCGGTCTTAGAAGGCTACCAGACCCACAATGAGGGGGCAGTAGGGGGAATGGATGTTAGATGGGGGGGAACAAGCCCAAAGAAGCTTGAGAAGTTCTGAGAAAGAGGTACTGAATAAACATTGTGTTGTGGATGGAAATCTCTTGGACGGGATAGAAACATCTGGAAACCCTCCCGGGGCGACCTGAAGTGTCAGCTGTCCATTTCAGAGCTAAACACTCTATCCTGAGACACTGCTGATGATAGAAGTGACCACGGGGTTTCACAGGTTAGACGCTAACAGGAGGGACGACTCACCCTGCAGTGATGCTGAGCTGTTTCCAGGCGGAGCGGCACCGCTGCCATCATCCACTTCATCCAGGTAGAGTCGGTACCGATGGCCGCTGTCATCCTCATACTCCACGTTCTCATCATCGCTGTCCACTTCTGGAGCCACGTACACCACCTCGAACTCGATCTGTCCTCGCTGAGGGTCCAAGCAGAGCGCGTCAGAGCCGCGGGGGGCAGCAGCCGGTGTGTGGGCACAGAAAGCTTACCTGCTGGGACAGGATGGTGACGGCGTCCTTGTGTTTGGCATCTCGTAGGTTGATGCTGTTGACGGCGAGGATGGCGTCTCCCACGTGTAGACCTCCACACCTGTCTGCAGGCTGGTTCGGGTGGATCTCTGATATTAGAATGGGAACGCCATGCTCCTTCCCACCCTGGAGAAACCATGGCAGCGATCAGTGGTGCCTTAGTGACAGCAGACCTGTACCAGCTGTCCCAGACCTGCTGGAGCTCAGAGGCATGAATCTGAGGACTCCGTCCTACGAGAGCCGCAGTGCAGCAGGTTTTCCATGTATCCCTGCGCCCACATACCCGACTCAAACGAGTGATGGTACAGATTTTAACTGCTGGCCTTTAGATGCAGGTGCGTTCAGCAGTAATACGCTGGACCAGATTAAGTGTTAGTGTGACAGAGTATTTGTTCGGTTGGACATTTCATACGATGTAAAGGTATGAAAACGCTCTTTGACAAACTATGTTTGGGTTCTTTCTCTTCTCGTTAGAAATCTGCTCATTTTCAATGCGAAAAATGTGCAATGAGCCACAAGCTGACAATGAGTCCAGTGTCCTGCACAAATCTCCATCTTTATCCAGTCAGTGCAGCAGCTTTGTGACGCTTTCATGACAATCTGGATCAGACCCTCTGTGGGATGTTACACACTTTGTTGGACCCATCACACTGAGACTGAATGCAGAGGTCCAGCCCGCTGCTGGCCAGCCGGCGTGTATAATGAGGACGAACAGAAGGTCAGAGGTGACGTTTCTGTTTCACGGCTGAACCAGACAGTTCCAGACCGACCACTCCAACAGCTTCATGCTAACACGTTCAGGCCCAGGTTCCTACAGCATCACCTTGATGAATCATGGTTTCAGCCCCAGCAGCATGCTCCCCTGCCCATGTCCTGACTCTGCAGCTCTACCAAAACTGCAGTGGAGGAAAATAGTTTTCAGACACTCTCAGAAACGCAAACAATCACAAATATTTTCAATTAAAAAAATTTTAATGGCTTTTTTCAGGTTTTTGCTGTGGCTGTACTACAGAAACTGCATCTGAGGATGTAAGAAGGATTCTAAATGCACCACTTTGAACTAGTAATTTGAACATGTATTTATCTTTTTTTTTATTGTTTTGTACTGTATGCATTCTGTTTTAGCTCTTACTTATATTACTTACATATTACTTACTTACTTATTTTACAGTACGATGCTCTGGTTTTAATTGTGCTCAGAGAAAATTGATTTAATATTTCCCAAATGCATGGGCTGTCCGAAAACTTTTTTCCACAACTGTACCATCTGCATCCTCCAGATTGATGAGACTTTGTACCAAAGAAGACCAGAAAAATCTCCAACAAGCTCAGGTACTGATCTTTGTGTCCAGGTGGCAGAGCGGCTGGTCAGCGGTTTGAATCCCTGTGTCCACTGGTGTGGACCGGCTGCCATGTTTGTCTCAGTGAGCGCCAGCCCAGCTGTGCCTGCACATGTGGCTTATCACACACACTCACAGCGTATCTATTTATCATTGCTATTATTTTTAGAAGGGGAAACAGAAATCCTCTCACTGTGATGGAGATTCCCAGCCCTTCATGATCCTCCTTCATCAGCACCACCTTCCTGATGGGGCCGACTCCCTGCGTCTTCTTCAGCATGTCCGGGTCCTGGAACAGCACAGAGATTCAGCCCTGGGGACAAAATCCAGCTCCAGCTGTTCGGTGGTTTTACACTCACATGTCCCACGGGGGAAGGAAGAGGCTTCTTTGGGTCGCTGCGCCCTCGGCAGGCCCGGATCACCGTCTTATGGCGGTGAAGGTGAATTTCTGCCTCCAGCTGATTCCACAGCTTGTCGTGAGCTGGACCCTTCATGTCCCGACCGAGCAACTGGATCTGCTGGACCCTGGGAGCCGGACCAACATGAGACCACTCATCAATACATTTATGTTTCACATTAGAGGGATCCTGTGTAACTTCAGGCCCAAACATCAACCGAATATAAGTAATGATGGAGAATTTCTGGGGTCAGTATGAAACGTTTTAAGAGTGTTAGCGCTCCGAAGAGGCTGCCCTCTCCAGAAACCAGATATTGCAACTAGGTGGTAGCAGCATTTTCCATCTCATCAGGACTCTTTTAGTAGCATCAGTAGTTAAAATCAGCTGTGACTCTGATCCAGTCTCCAGCTCCCTCCTCTTACCTGCCAGCCAGCTCTTTGTCCAGGTATTTGGCAGCCAGTCTGGCTCCGTACACTTCGGCCTGAAGGACGGCCATGTGTCTGCGAAGGGCCTCATTTTCCTTCTTATACAGCCGCACTTCTGCTTCCAGCCTCGCTTCAGCTAGTTTCTCCTTCTTACTGGCCTCCAGCTCCTGCTCCTAAAAACAGCAACAACCTTTGTTAATGTGGGGCAGAAACTGTCCAGACTACTTTGAAAAACTTCACAGGGGTGGCCAACCTGGGTCCTTGAGAGCTGCACTCCTGCAGGTTTTCCATCCATCCCAGCTGCAACATACCTGATTCAAATGAATGAGCCACTGGGATTGGCTGTTGGATCTGTTTGATTTGAATCAGGTGTGTTGAATGAGGGATGGATGGAAAATCTGCATGAATGTGGCTCTCAAGGACCCGGGTTGGCCACCCCTACTTTAGAATATTCATTATGAGCAGCTAAAAACACATTAAAAGGTCAGAACATTGTGGATAAAGGCGATTTCACATTGGGAAAACTATTTGGTTCAGATATGAGATAACTGAAAACAACATAACATGAATGTGCACCGTCCTCATCCTCAGGTAACACTGAAACAGATGGAGGACATGTTAGATGTAGACGTGATGGTTAAAGAAAAAAACTGAAAAAACTAACACCATCAGAATCCAAAGCCCTGGTTCTGAGGAAAAAAGGCAGATTCAGGACGAAGATCAAGACTCTGAGTGTTAAAATCTAATCATAAAGCTAAATATTCTGCTAAACAAACCCCAAACAAGAAACTTACCACATCTTCCAGTGTTGGTGTAGGCTTCAGGGGAAAGGAAGCAGAAGAAAAGAGAAAGAAGTCGTGGATTAGATAAACGCCCAAACAGGTAAATGTACAGCAAAGGCAGCCCAGGCATTAGTAAGTTAAACAGGCAGGAAGAGAACCAGAGGCTGTCGCAGCAGTAAGACATGAAATTACAGCAAACGCTGAAAACTATCAAAAATATCAAAGAGAAAGTACTACAATAAAAATAAATAAATTCCTAAATCTGAAAAGCAGAGAGAAGTTTGAGAGCAGCAAAGCACCAGCAGCCCACACCAACCCCAGCTGAAGCTTCATGGCAAGATCCCCAGATCTCTGTCACACAGAACCAGAGTCAGACCCAAACCCAGTACCACTGGTCCGAAACACCCCACGAGTCCAGCAACAGGCTAAGCACAACACTTCGCCCAGAACGTGCTCATTTTTAACAGTGTTCACACTGTCTATGTTCTCTACACGCTTCGTCCCAGAGTCTATGTTCTCTACACGCTTCGTCCCAGAGTCTATGTTCTCTACATACACGCTTCGTCCCAGAGTCTATGTTCTCTACACGCTTCGTCCCAGAGTCTATGTTCTCTACACGCTTCGTCCCAGAGTCTATGTTCTCTACACGCTTCGTCCCAGAGTCTATGTTCTCTACACGCTTCGTCCCAGAGTCT
>JAVQJG010058762.1:0-15171 GCA_036024015.1 Craterocephalus amniculus | reverse complement strand
TAAAAAAAAAAAAGAAAAGAAGACAGGAATAGTAAAAAAGAAAGAAAGCCAAAAAAGTGTTTGATTTTAACCTGTTGCTTTATCTATCTATACTGCTTCCATCTTACAATCATTCAGTCTGTTTCTCCAGGACCCACTTGGAGTCCAAATCCTATCTTTCCATCAAACCCTTTAAACATGGTGAGAGGGCTCTATGTTACTGCAGGGGCCACATTAACATGAAATCTTTGGACCTTGGGATCATGTATCAGAAATCATGCAATGTGCAAATACTAGGCTTCTGATCAGGTTTTGGGGGTATGGTAAGTAGTCATCTTACATGTAACATGTTTTAAAAACTTTTTTTAAAGTGGACTAAAAATTGAAGTATACCCACTTCTCCAGGGACCACTACACCACTTGGCCCCAGCAGTAACAAGGAGCCCTCTCACTACGTTTACAGGGTTTGATGGAAAGACAGGATTCCTGAGGAAACAGACTGAATGATTGTAAAATGGAAGAGGTATAGATAAATAAATCAAAGGGTGAAAATCAAACAATTTTTTCTCCTTTCTTTTTTACTATCTTTTTCGAATGATCAAAAAATGATCTCCCTTCTTAAACACTTTTGTTGGACCTTGACTGGAAATGTTTCCAGGTTCTGTATGTTATGACGTCTTATCCGAACGTCCAGAAAACGTCTTCAGAAGGTAGAATCAAAGTTTTATATACTCCTTTTCTTTTTTGACGTCTTCATCTGAAGTTGTAACTGAGGTTGGTGGAGGACAGAGGGTGTTGGGCTGTCATTCACAGCACTGGTGTAGCATTTATACCATTGTGTGAGACAATCTAGTTGATGTTCATTTATGAGGACATTCGCCCAACTCTGCCTCTAACTGACTGACTTGTCCTCCTGCCTCATTTAAAGTTAACCAGTTTAACCACTGAAGACAGTAAGAACTAGCCAGTTTGAGGCAGGGTAGGCCGGGTCTTGGCTTCACTATCCTTGAGGGAAAAATAGAAAATTAGGCTGGCGGATATATAAAAGTACGGTGCCATTACAGAGGGTTAGAAGTGAGAATACCCAATGCTGACTGAAGGAGGATACATAGGTGAGGAGGCTTAACATTAGAGTCACCTGTTCAATTAGATTAACCCTTCACACAGGAAATAGGAATTAAAAACAAGAAATAAAGCAGAAATAAGGGCTACTCTGTATTTTAGTTCAGTTATAAAGTGCTATTGCTGATTTGGGTTATTTATATTTTATAGTATAGTAGCAGCACCGCTTCTGGTTTAATTACATGTACAATTATTAACTGTGTATCATCTATGTTTCTGATGCTCCTCAGCCCCTCCTTCAGTTTCCAAACACAACTCGCTGTCGGACCTTCAGAGGAACTCTACCCATCTTCTGACAATGATGTTTCCCCTCCAGGCAGCCCACATCCTCACCGGCACCACCCAACACCTCCACCCCTCTTCCATCCGCCCCCTCCTCTTCATCATGTCTTTGGAGCCCATTTAAATATTTAACTCCGCCCACACATTCTTCTTCTTCTTCCTCAGTCTAAAGTCTTTTTTTTTCTTTTCAGTTAAGTTTATTATCAAAACATGAGTGACCAGACACAGTACCAGGACTTAAACAGACACAGAACATAACGCACACACAACATGTAGCTGGACACCCGTTCATATACGTACCATAGAGCCCTGTGATTTTTATGCACTGCACAGCAACATTTACAACAAAGCAGCTTTGTTGAAAAACTTGTTTAAGGGATTATGCTGGTGAATATTCCCATATGCACTGTATCCAGAAGTTGCAGAATATATCTTGTCACAGCTTGTTTGAGTGTTTTTGACTTCAATCATTTCCTTTGTAAGCATAAAGGCTTAATAAAATAAATTTAACTTCAAGGTAAGTAAAGCCTCGACTGGTGTAAAAGCAGAGCTAACGGATTTTCATCAAACATAATTATAATCGTTAATGTGGTGAGCAATTAAAAACAGCCACGGTGAAAAATATCTTCTCTGATTTGAAGGGAAAGGTGGGAGAAATGATTCACAGATGAGCCATCTCTTTCTCCACTTCATCACAAGTCCATCTTAAAGAAGGCAAGGTGCTTTTCCATCAAATTAACAGGCTAAATAAGAAAAAATATTAATTAATAATTCACAAATTTCTAAAGTTGCTCCGCATGTATAACTCTTCAGCTTGTACAGTAAGTTTAATTAAGACTTTTAGCTTCACGTTTCCTCCAGACGAGAGTATCCATCTCATGTAGCTGAACGGTGACGATCCAGCAGGGACGAGTCTTTGGTATCTCACTCCAGCTCAGTCGGGCTCGTCTCACCAGTCTTACACGTTCGCCCGTTTCTCACCGGGTCTGAATGGCCATCTATCCATTGTGGTACATGCTCAGAAGCCCAGGTATTCTGCTAGAAACACAGCCATGATCTTTGTGAGGTTTTCCACAGTTGGACGGTGCATGTTCTCCTCTGTGTCGTCCAGCGTATGCCAGAACTGAGGGAAGGGAGTAGCGATGATATGCAGCACAGGGACGCCTGAAAAGTAAAAAAAAAAAAAACACGACATAGGGATGTCACGATTATAGATTTTCTAGGTACGATTATTATTTGAGAAATAATCACGATTTCACGATTATTATGTTTTAATTTCACAACGCTGTAAAACCATCAGATAACATGAAAAATCTTTTTCTGTTAAGTTTTATTCGTGTCTTGATGTAAAGAAAACAGAATATGGCAACAAAAAAATAGAAGTACCATTCAAATTCCCATTGGAATTGAGTAAAAATCCCCTCTGCTCTGTTAACAATTTAAAAAAAAAAGCTACAGTATTATATGAATGAATATGAAAAGATAAAAATAAATTTGAGCTTTAGGATTTCAGTAATGACAATCAAATTGTATTTACATTATTAAAAGATGATATTTAGGAAGCTTTATGATTATAAATTGTAGCTTCTACTACCGCGATTAATCGTGAAAATAAATAATTAGACATCCCTAAATACACAGTATACTTCCATCTAATAATAGTAACTCTCTGTCAGCAGGATCATAGTTAGTTTTTATTTATTCTCAAGCATAAAAAATAAGAATCAACCTGAAGATGTACGGCGGAAGCTCATAAAGACACGCACTTGGTTGTTGCTCACCTTTGTGAAGGAAGGGGATGTGGTCATCTTGCACAGGCCCGAGGTAAACATCCTTCCTGAAGTACGATTGCTCAGAGGGGTGAGACATCAGCAGACCCTGTCGATGGAGTCTCTTCTCTGGGAAAGAGGGAGAGGGATGAGATCTAAGAAATAATGGGGGCGGTTTTAAATATTCATGATAAAGTTAAGGCCAGAGCATACCTGCGGCGATCAGGCGGTCAAACCAGCGCGCTGTGTTATCGAAGTGATTCGCAATCAGTGGATCCGGACCTCCGAGCAGGTCCAGCAACACAAAGAGATCCTACAGAGAGAATTTAAAGAGCTTTAAGATTTGTAATGAGCATTGTATGTAAAATTAGAGACTCCTAGTAGTTTTATTTTAATTTAATGAAGGCTCCAACCGGAGAAGTTGCTGGGACGCTGCTAAAATGATTTAGATTCTTAATTTTCTCCTCTAAAAGAATCTGAGCAGCAGAAATCATAGACTAACCTAAAACCAGGAAGTGGCTTTGGAGTCCACTCCTGAGGCATGCAGATCAACAATCGTTGAACTAAATGTGTTCTGTAGCAAGAAAGTCCTTATTTTAAGGCCTTATCCTGAAATGAAATTTGGCTCCTTTTAGCTTCTGTTTAAATATATGGAAATATGCCACCTTTTCTCCTTCAAAAAAATAAAAATAAAAGCCTAATTTTTCTCTTGAGAAACTTCACAGAGGGCTGTTTATACATTTTTTAATCACCTCAGGTTCTCCAGGGGATTTCAACATGCTGACTGATCATTATTAAAACAAGAAAAAAATTTTTTCTCATGATAAACATAAAAATTAGTATTTTCTGTTAGCAAAGTAGACGTGGAGTTGAGATTTGAGATATCAGGTTTAACCACTAGAGGGCGCCACAAATACAAATAATGCACAGTAATGGCTGTGACTTCAGTTTATCTGCAAAATTTGGGAACATAATAATTGAAAATAATTTTTCAATTCAAAAACATTTTTCATATATATTCAACCTGAAAAATGTAAAAAAATGTAATACTTAATTTAAAATTGCAAGCACAAATCTGCAGTCAGTTCAGAAGTCATTTTTTTAGCGTTTTTAGGAAATGCCAAAATAATTTACATCTAAATAGTTTTTTTTATACGAGATATCACATGAAATGTTCAGATTAATCTGCAACTATCCTTTCCATGTGATTATTTCCTGTTTTTGCCAAATCTCATTGGGGAACCTCATCAACATGTTTTAGTGCACAAAAACAGTAGAATTGTGCCCTTAAAATAAAGTTTGCTCTTGCAAAGCTTCCCATTTTTATTTTAATTAATTTAATGATTTTTATTGCAGCCCATATATGTTTTCATTAAGATCAATACATGCTTTAAACCTGGTTATGAGGCTACATTTAATCAACTTGTGATTTTCTCTTAACTTGTTTACTAAAATTCACTAAATTCAGTCTTGTCCTGTATAATTCAGATGGAGTCTGGCTCGAGATGAAGGGGACGACCAGAGTTAATTTGTGTCCTCACCACGGCGTGGAGCATGGTAGCATGCGAAGGGGCAGCAGGGTGAGGCGTACTGGCCATGAGCTCTGCTAAGTGACGAGAGCCGTACAGCGAGTCCGTGGATGTCCATTCCTCAAATGACTCCTCGCCGTCAAAAAACACGAGCTGAAGCGAGACGGGAAGTTTCTGCAAGCAGAGGAGCAAGTTCACAAAGATGCAGTTTCATGTATGATGGGTTAAAAGCTGAAAAAGCAGAAACCTAAGGCCAGTTTTCTTATTCTGCAGTACTCTGCAGTGTGTGTTCTTACAGCAGCTCCTGTAAAATCACAGCCTCTAGAGAGTTAGTGTTATATACAGATGACTGCTGCACTCAGAGTGAACGCTACAGTCAGCAGTTTCCCTGCTACTGCAGCCTCTGAGGCAGAGCCGTGGAAGGAGAGTGTAAAAGGGAAAAAAAGAGAGAAAATAATTGTCAGCATCTCACATCTTTACATCTAACTATAGCTGGAACACAGCTTCTGCTCCAGCTGCACTTCTTCACACACCTGCTGTTTGAAAGCCCTGAGCTGTGAGTCCAGAGAGGTGGCGAGCTCCAGGATCATAGCACAGGGCACTGCAGAGTCACTGGCCCCCAGAAACACGCGTTCTGGGGTTTGTGGGTCTGGAGGCAGGACTTTGGAGTCATAGTGGCATGCTAGGAGGAGCCTCCGGGGGGCGCTGGGGTCCAGAGTGGCAACAATGTTGGTGAAGGTGACCTGGCCACGAGGGGTTCGAGACTGGAAGGAGTCCAGGTCTATGGACCAGCCGGCAGAGAGCGAAGACAGGATGGAGGTGATGTGCTGCAGCAGAGAGGAGGGAAAGGTAAAAATAAGGGAGGTCTGTTTTTACTGGAGGAATCTCTTAATATTCACACACCTGCTGGACAGCCAGACTGCCTTGTGTCCCTGGGAGCCTCTCGATGAGGATCGGCCGCAGACTGGTCTCCCACAAGCGCGTGATGTCCACCTGGGAGGCCAGACGGCGGATTTGAGCTGCAGACAACTTACTGGGTTTGTGGGACAGCTGGAGGTGGGAAAAGACCAGAGATGAGAATCAGGATGAACAAATGTGAACCAAAAAGTCAAAAGTAAAGTAATAAAAGATGTTTGGAGGTACAGGCTCAAGTTCTTGGAGACAATTAAAAGCATCCCCCAAACCTGCCAGAATGATCTTGTTTTTCTCCACATAATCACTGTTACATCTGTTTGTTTATGGGTTTTCTTTCTTTTTTTCCAACATAAGGATGCTTTTCATTCTAGCTTTCCTTGTCTAATTAAACAAAAAAAGCAAAAACACTCAAACACGACTGTTGTCCTATTATAATAAATGTTCCAAATCTCACCCTGAGTGACTGCAACATACCAGTCCCTTTTTTACCCCGTCTGTGAACCATGAAAAGCTGCTGCAGCGAATGTTATAATGCAGTTCTTCTTTGGTGGAAATATAAAAGGAAGAAGAGGTACTCTTTCAAGATCTTTTATTTCTCATCCAAAAGCCTCCTCCAGTTCTGAGTGACCGATGCAGGAGTTTTGGGCTCCTGTTGTTGGGACAGTCGCACTTTAAGAGTAGGGATGTAACGATACTACGAAAATCGATTTAAAATAGATTCAAACTGGTTTAAATGGCAGTCGATGTAGAAAAAAGGAAAATCAATATGTATCAAAGCAATCGATGCAGATGACGTTCAAAAAAAAAATCTTTTGTTCATAAAAAATATTTATGATCATTTCCATGTCTATAATAATTATTTGTTCAGTCTTAAGTTTTGTCAGTACAACAGGCAATAGAAGGTTGCAGTTATAAATAAATATAAATATAAATATTACAAAAAGACAATTCATTTGGCCATAAAATAAGTCAAAGTAATTTATGCTTAACTTAAAAATCGAGAATCGAATCGAATTGTGGCTTGAGTGAATGATTACATCCCCATTTAAGAGACAGGTGTGTCACTGACTTATGCCCCAATTCTCTGGGTCATTTAGGTAGTTGTAACCAGCAGGTTGTATCACTGTCTGACCAACATGTTTTGGTCATGGATATATGGTATGGATGGGTGGGAAACTACAGAAAATGAATTAATTGTTGAATTATTTGTGAAACTTGAAGTAAAAGCTATGAGATGTAACATGACTGGGGAGAGAAATAATAATTTAAAAGTAGCAAACAATTAAGACATTAGATACACTATCACGTATCTATAAATCTATTACGAGGTTTTAAGTTGCCTTAAATGCTTTAACTCGGACACTTATCTGCTTTTAGGGTTATTGCATCGGTTTCAGTCGTTGCTCTTACCCTGTCTTTGGTCAGATCTGCAGCTGGCATGCGGTTCACGTGTCTACTGCCAGTCTCGTTGGACAGATAGACTCCCAGCACCACGGCCAGCACCAGGACCCCCAGGAGACACAGCAGGAGTACCCGGGCGCGAGGCATCCGCACGCGGTCACAGCCGGAGAAAGAGGCGCCGCCGTTGCTCTGCGGCACCTGCTTGTAGCGCCGGCTAGACCTGGACATGGCAGCAGATGGTCCCTCTACCGCCGTCCACTCAGTCCCAATCACAGCTACGTGTCCAAAGCTACTATCAGAGCGACGTAGGTGGGATTTTCACGCAGGAAGGGGAGGACGCGGAGCAGAAGCAGGCTTGAGCGAAACGTATGGTGACATCTGCAAGAGTCCCAGTTCACCGCCATGGTCCACCATGAGCTGTCTGTGTTGTCCCATAGCGCGATGCATCCCAAGCACACCAGTTATCTAAAGACATGGCTATCTTCTAGGCTGTTTGGGTGAAGTGACCATCCGTAAAAATAGCATATTTCACATATAAACCGGTTTGGTGTCCCTGTTAACAGTTCCTGTCATTTACAGACTCCGCCTTCACTACTTTGGTTAAATCTAATTTACATGCTATGCAGCAGCTAATGACTGGGACTGGTTACCTGGGCCAGGCTTTGATGTGCTGAAAACTTGTCATAGCTGTGTTGTGGCCGCAGTCCGCAATAAAAATACAAAAATATAGCGATTTTTCATCACGGGACACCTCCTCAATCGTTGGCGTTACTTGTTTTGGGCTCTTTAAGTGGCTGAAGAACAGTTGTAGCGCGCAACTGCCACCTGCCGGACGGGAGAGGAACCTCTATCAACAAAATAAAAAAATGAGTTATTTAATACAAGTTCAAAATACTTGCATTTCATTAGAGTTATTTCATTATATTATACCTCTAATGCATGAGAATGCTGGAGCCATCTTGACAGAAGCGTTTCTGTAGCTCCTCTACAACGAGCATTAATAAATGTCAGATTATTAAATTGTACAATTAATTTAGGATTAGAAGTTTATTTTATTTTTATAACCTGTGTGGCCTGTAAGTAATCCCAGCGGGACAAATAATATCTTACAATGTTTTCAACGTGGAGTTAAAAACAAAGGAAAGAAAAAAAAACCTTTCATAACCTACTTTTCTGTCCCGCCAGATTGGAAGACCGGAAAAGGAAACTACTTTTGCATTGCTGTGATTGGTTGCCACTAATGACGTTTCCTCCAGTCTTGCTGTTGATTGGTGGAATGTTAACGCCAATCTCACCCTGCGTGGTTACGCCTCCGTACATATGTAACGTTAGCGGGATTTTCGGGAGGCATTCGCGGCTTCTCCTTCATAAGTGAGGGAAGTTTGTGCTCATTTGCGCATTTTGTGACTGTGAAGACCTTTTTCCCTCAAGACACACGCAACTTCACACCAGGATGTATGTTGTCAAGAGAGGTGAGTTGTGTTATGTAGTAATGTAGCGGTGTTATGCAGGCCGTGCGTGACTCATGCTATTACTGTAATGGATCGTATATACTGTGGTATTTTTAACTCCTGTGCTGCTTCTGGCTGAATGGTTTTGGTCATTTATCACACAACTGGTAATTACTTGCCTTGTTGAGCCGATGTGAAGCTGTTCGCTAACATGAGCTAGAACTGCAGAAAAGTAACTATTAGCAGTAGCAAGTAGTTGGTATCAGACTTTTAGTTAGACTGGTCTGCGCAGCTTTGTACTTGAAAACACGTCTAAAACTCCCTAATAATGTCTTGATAACCCCGGGATCAAAACCGTAATGTCAACGATGAAATGTTTGCTCTGAGTCTTTGTTTATTAGCGTACGGCAGCCCAGAAGTCTGTCGCAGCCATTGTTGCAGATGGCGCCAAAAGTCAAGTTTTAACAGGCCCACCCGAGTCAGTGGTGACCAGTCAGCTTGTTGTTAGTCTCTTACTGGTTACACGAGATCAAATAACGACAAATGACAGATTTCAGATTATAAAACAAAGTTGTAGTCTTTGATTATCATTGGTTGAGCGCGTTTGGCGCATTTATATAACACACCAAACCTGCATGACCGCATTACATCAGTGTTCATTAGCCAAACAAATTGTGGGAAAATCGAAGTTTTATCATGTCATTATTGTAAAAAAAAAGTGGTTATAATTGAAAAAAATGCAACGAACGAATGGTAGAAGATCAACTGTCAGTAGAGAAGAAATAAGTGTTTTTGTGTGCCACGATTAATGCATAATAATTAGGTTTTTTACTTGCAGCCAGTCGTCACAACTTTATTTCCGTGTGCAATCCCTGGTTGCAAGTCATTATTTGTAAACTAAAAAGCTAGAAATCATTTCCCTGTATAAGCAGGCTTTTCATTGTCTGTTTTGCTCTGCGACCATTTTGATGAGTGGAGGAGTGACTATTTCGTAGATTATTATTGCATCATCTAATTGCTTTGCATACTTAATGGTTACTTGTTAAGTAGGCACGATTGACATATTTCTGCATTTATGATGAAAAAAAAACATTGCAATTTCCATTACAGTGTAGTTTAATACAGTTTTTAATTCATTTTCTTTCATGATGGCCTGGAGTCTTCAGGATTGTAGTCTTTGGTTGCCAAAGCCAGCCTCTATAGAGAACAGAGGCTGAGCCTTTGTCCACATGTCTGCAGGAGTTTCTCCTGGGTTTCCTCTGCAAGTCAAAACATAGTTTGACTAAGTTAGCAGGTGATTCAGTGTGCAGGTAGATGGATGTGTAAGACAAGGACATGCTGCTGTAAACCTCTACTGGGTAAAATGGGTATTTCTGATGGATCATGTCAGAAAGAGGAAACTGTTTATCACTCAGAATTATAAAAAAATCTTAACAACTTTGGTTTTTCATTTGTTAAAATCTCATTCCTTTTCTCTCCTCAGATGGACGCCAGGAGCGCGTCATGTTTGATAAAATCACCTCTCGCATTCAGAAGCTCTGCTACGGACTGAACCCAGACTTCGTAGATCCGGCTCAGATCACCATGAAGGTCATCGCCGGGCTGTACAGCGGCGTCACCACCGTAGAGCTCGACACGCTGGCGGCCGAGATCTCTGCAACTCTGACAACTAAATACCCCGACTACACCATCCTCGCCGCTCGAATTGCCGTCTCAAACCTGCACAAAGAGACGAAGAAAGTGTTCAGCGAGGTGATGGAGGACCTGTACAACTACGTGAATCCTCTGAACAGACTCCACTCCCCCATGATCTCTAAGGAGACCCTCGACATTGTCCTGGAGAACAAAGACCGCCTCAACTCGGCCATAATTTACGACAGAGATTTCTCCTACAACTTCTTCGGCTTCAAGACCCTGGAGCGCTCGTACCTCCTGAAAATCAACGGCAAAGTGGCGGAGCGCCCGCAGCACATGCTCATGAGGGTTTCCGTGGGGATCCACGGCAGAGATATAGACGCAGCCATTGAGACGTACAACCTGCTGTCGGAGAAGTGGTTCACCCACGCTTCTCCCACCCTCTTCAACGCCGGAACCAACCGGCCACAGCTGTCCAGCTGCTTCCTGCTCGCCATGAAAGACGACAGCATCGAAGGCATTTACGACACCCTGAAGCAATGCGCCCTCATCTCCAAATCCGCCGGAGGCATCGGCGTGGCGGTGAGCTGCATCCGGTCCACGGGGAGCTACATCGCGGGCACCAACGGCAACTCCAACGGGCTCGTCCCCATGCTGAGAGTCTACAACAACACGGCGCGCTACGTGGATCAGGGCGGCAACAAGAGGCCCGGCGCCTTCGCCATGTACCTGGAGCCCTGGCACTTTGACGTGTTCGACTTCCTGGAGCTGAAGAAGAACACGGGGAAAGAAGAGCAGAGGGCCAGGGATCTTTTCTACGCGCTGTGGATTCCGGATCTGTTCATGAAGCGGGTGGAGAGCAACCAGGACTGGTCCCTGATGTGTCCCAACGAGTGTCCCGGGCTGGACGAGTGCTGGGGGGAGAAGTTTGAGGAGCTCTACACAGAGTATGAAAGGGAAGGCCGGGTGAAGCGCGTGGTGAAGGCGCAGCAGCTGTGGTACGCCATCATCGAGTCGCAGACGGAGACGGGCACGCCGTACATGCTGTACAAAGACGCCTGCAACAGGAAGAGCAACCAGCAGAACCTGGGCACCATCAAGTGCAGCAACCTCTGCACGGAGATCGTGGAGTACACCAGCGACGACGAGGTGGCCGTCTGCAACCTGGCCTCCATCGCTCTCAATATGTACGTCACGCCCGAGCGGACCTTTGACTTTAAAAAACTCGCATCCGTGACCAAAGTCATCGTCAAAAACCTGAACAAAATCATCGACATCAATTATTACCCGGTTCCCGAAGCAGAGAAGTCCAACAAGCGGCACAGGCCGATCGGAATCGGCGTGCAGGGGTTAGCGGACGCCTTCATCCTGATGCGTTATCCATTCGAAAGCCCCGAAGCTCAGCTGCTCAACATCCAGATCTTCGAGACCATCTACTACGCCGCCCTGGAGGCCAGCTGCGACCTGGCCGCCAAGCTGGGCCCCTACGAGACGTACGAAGGCTCCCCCGTCAGCAAGGGCGTCCTGCAGTACGACATGTGGAACAAGACGCCGACGGAGCTGTGGGACTGGAAGCTGCTGAAGGAGAATATCGCCAAACACGGCGTGAGGAACAGCCTGCTGCTCGCCCCCATGCCCACCGCCTCCACCGCCCAGATCCTGGGCAACAACGAGTCCATCGAAGCCTACACCAGCAACATCTACACCCGCAGGGTCCTCTCCGGGGAGTTCCAGATCGTCAACCCACACCTGCTCAAAGACCTGACGGAGCGCGGGCTGTGGAGCGAAGAGATGAAGAACAAGCTGATCGCCAACAACGGGTCCATTCAGGTAATCGTCCGTAACGAGCCAAACATCCATCAGGTGTTGGAATGGAAAATCGAATATCGTGATTTTGTTTTTGTTTTTTCAAACTTCTAAAATCAATTATTTGCAGAAAAACAATAAATAAATCTAATATTGGGATTTTTTTTTATTTCAGAATTTTTAAATAAATATTTATTGGTTTAAAAAAATAGAAGAAAAATAATAATTTTAAATTTATTTTGTTTATCTTTACTTGTCTGGCATTATAGCAGCAGAATGTAGGACTGGATACTGTGTTTTCCTAATTGAAATTTAAGAAAAAAATAAAGCAATAAGATGTTTTGTTTTTTTTAATACATTTTTTCTTCACAAAATTCTGCAATATTTCAGAATTATGACAAATTAAAAAAAAAAAAGTAATCGAATTGGGAGGAAAGCATTACGTTCCAGCCCTAATCAGGTGTTATAAAATTTAATTTAATGACATTTTTCGTGCTTTTTTTTCTTCTTTTTTTTTTGTTACGCAGAACATAGATGAGATTCCAAATGAATTGAAGGAGCTTTATAAAACCGTTTGGGAAATCTCTCAGAAGACCATACTAAAGATGGCCGCCGACCGCGGCGCCTTCATCGACCAGAGCCAATCCCTGAACATCCACATCGCCGAGCCAAACTACGGGAAACTAACCAGCATGCACTTCTACGGCTGGAAACAGGTGAGCCGCGCCTCCGGGATGAAACGAAGTCTGAGAAACTGTGAAGGTAAAAGCTGAATTGACCGGTTTTCCTGTTTCAGGGTCTGAAGACGGGAATGTACTACCTGAGGACGAAGCCTGCGGCCAACCCCATCCAGTTCACCCTGAACAAGGAGAAGCTGAAGGAGGCGCAGACGAGCAAGGAGTCGGAGATCAAGGAGAGGAACACTGCAGCCATGGTGTGTTCGCTGGAGAACAAAGACGACTGTCTCATGTGTGGATCTTAGACGTGTCAAATGTCCCTCTGCAGCTCATGCATGACTTTTTTACTGATTAGGTGCAATTTATAGCACTTCGGTGTATAGAATTAATTTTATTAATGTCAACACACATGTCCATAAATGTTAACTTACAAAAATGTTTTTTATGCTTTGTGAAATGGCTGTTGGAAAATAAAATTTTACATGCAAATGATTGAACTGTCCTAAAATGTGTGTATTTTATTTTGAAGAATCTGCTTTAATCTTAAAGATGACACGTCATTCAAAAAAATCCAATTTAGTTATGCAACAGTCTGATTTAAGAAGCTGAAGTTTAAATTATGAGGGATTTGAAATGAAATGAAAAATTATTGATCCCAGAGGAAAATTCAATTTTGTAGTATTTTGTTAAACTATTAAGGAAAACAATGAAGACCTCGGGTCCCAGAAATGACCCGGAAGAAACCAAGATGCAGCTCTGGTTAAAAGATGTTTAAATTCTATATTAAAAGTAGCGCTTTTTTAGAGAACAGGAAGAGGCACAAATGCAACATTGACACTTTTTTAAATTCTTCCCGATCAGCTGTGATTCATGTGGATTGTAAATGTGTAAATATATGTATATACACATGCATACAAATTACTTTCTGCTTTCTGCTCCTTATTTATAAACCTTAATACAACCTCTTTGTTTCAGCACAAAATATTTAAAGTTGTGTATGCAGGGCATCATGGCTAAGTTGGAGCAGGGCCAGATTCTTATTGAATTATTTCTATTTTTCCCACCAGTTTAAGGAACTTATACATCCGGCTAGGCTTACCTTTAGAAGAAAAGAAATTTGCCATTTCCATCCATTTTTGATCAAACCTACCA
The DNA here is from genome assembly GCA_036024015.1 of Craterocephalus amniculus. Taxonomy (NCBI): domain Eukaryota; kingdom Metazoa; phylum Chordata; class Actinopteri; order Atheriniformes; family Atherinidae; genus Craterocephalus; species Craterocephalus amniculus. Next base: position 1,453 of record JAVQJG010058762.1, on the reverse strand, counting down.
GAATATTCTTTGCTTTGCACTAAAAGTCTGCTTCTTAAGCCACATTTCCAATTTACCACACACAAAAATCAAGATTAAACAAGAACAGATGCTTTGATAGTTATTTTAATAATTTTTTTTATAAAATAATGAAAACATAATTTACACTTTTAAATGTACAAGTTATTACAACCCAACAAAAACAAACACTTAGCCTTTGCTTCGCGTACCTCTGCCACAACGCACAAAGAGGAGAGTTGAAACCAGAGAAGAAAATAAGGAATCATATAAATCAGTTTTGTACACAAATCAGAGGTAAAACAGCATACACACACAAAAAACAGTACCCTCTCATTATCACTACTGTCTGCAACAGTGGCCAATGTGTTGAAAAATAAATTATAAAAATATTAAACATCTAAAAGAAAAACCTAGTCATACAATATTACCATTATAATGCATTACTGATTTCTTCAGAGGGTTTGTGTATGCTTTAAATAGCTTAAAATTATACATAATATGAACATGATATATAGACATAAAGAAACCTCACCCCTTTACACAGCCGACTAGAAATTAAGACTCATTAAAAATTACAGATATGTCTGCAAAAGTTTGTGGATGGCAGATCCTACTGGAGGAACAACAGGAGTGTTCAGAGCTGCAGCTGAAACCAAAAAAACTAACATCTCAAGTAGAAGCTGCAAATCACAGGGTAATGGTATTAAAGTTTTGTCTCTTTTCTGCTTCTAAACCAGTTCATAAGCAAAGGAAATAATATTTTTATCCAGTTTAAGCTGCAACACTTGTACAGCCTGGTGTGATATAAAGTAGGAACAGGCAGCACAGATAGGAACAACACAACTTATCACAGCATTTAGTCAACCTGGAAAACTAACCGAGAAACTCTTGACTGACTAAAGTGTCACTTTGAAAAGTTTGTTTGGCCAAAATAGTAAACTAAGCTCTTTCAAACTGTAGGTACTTCCCACACGGTCGATTCAAACATCATCTTCATCAAATTTGTGAAACAGAAATATTAAAGGGATACTTAAACTGGTTTAAGCAGCACAAAATCTTCATTTTAAATTGCATGATGCCATCTTTCCTACCATATGAGACTGTCACTAAACAGCATCTGGAAGAACCTGAGAGGTTTGGAAAATTTAAACGGATGGCGTCAGATGAGCGGATAAACTTCCTGATGTTGGGTAGCTGTCTGCAGTAAAGAAAGAGATGATCTTTTTTTTAAAAAACAGAGATTTCTCAGATTTATCCTGGGCATTGATGCACCATCTAAATACCAGCATCCAGAAGACAGTCGCACGTTTCTGTAGGAAAAATAGCTAAATGGTGTTTGTGTTCATTTAGGTTCATCACAGAATATAAAGCACACACACACACACACACACACACACACACACACACACACACACACACACACACACACACACACACACACACACACACACAC
>JAVQJG010058741.1:0-22940 GCA_036024015.1 Craterocephalus amniculus | reverse complement strand
AAAAACAAACAAGCCGTCCACAAAGCTGTCGCACAAGTGCTATGTGAAATAAAAAATTGTAGCACAGACGTTTTTTTTCATAGCACGTGCGACATATATGTCGCACTGTACTGCCCTGTTCCCATATTCTATATCTTGTGTGACAAAGTCACGATATATCGGAAAATCTCAATGTATTGCCCAGCTGTAATGTGAACATGCAAATTCCTCTCGACATGTCACGTTATTGGTCATCAAACCTTAACAATAGCTCACCATGTGTTTGTTATATAATATAGTTTATTACTCAGTCTTTTAAAAAGTAGTCCTTGCATGGCTGCTGGTAATGTCAAACAAAACAAAAGCGGTTCACAGTTTCCAGAGTTTAGCAACAGAAAGCACTGCTCTAATTTTTCCTGTGAGCTGACATGACTCAGTGGTCACATGACACATTTACATCAGATCCAGGTGCAGAACAAAGGAAAAAAATCGATCCTCAGATTGACGTAATAAACGTTTATTACCTCCCATTCCTGCTTGTAAATGTCCCAGTTCAGAGAATCGGGCAGACGGGCTGGTTATCAGCTGAACTTGGGAACATGGTAACTCATTGAACTTAAACTGGAAGTTCTTTCAGAGGTTACTAGGTCTTCCTGAAAAGCCGGACGTATCACTTGAGCTGTGGACTGCGACTCCACCTGTGCCGCACATGAGAAAACTTTATCGAGCTTGCAGTGTGACAGATGGCGTGAACATTTTAAGTGCTGCATCTCTACCTCTTTGTCTTCTCCCACTCGTCCTGACTGGGTAATTCAGGGGCTGCAATCGTGATCAGCGTCATGCAACTCTGTCAACATTTTCCTGACTGCTCAATTAGAGAGGGAAAACAGGATGTCAGAATGGAGCAATCATGTTAACCCAAAGGCTGGGAAATATTAGCAATCTAGTACACATTTTAACGAGTTCATGTAAGATTTTGTTTTTGTGGCATAAAAACTAAAGTCCCTGATTAAAACAGTTTGCTGGAAGCATAAAATCAGAAAAGTTTTTTCTAGTCTATTTTTGAACTCCTTTTAGCAGTGAAGCTGTTAATCAAATTAAATCAACAGTTCAGCCTTTTTACAGTTCTGGCTCTGTACCTGAACTCTGCTGCCATCTGGGATTATTTCTCAGCATTGGCATATTTCCTATTATCACACAGATTATATTATAAACAACCTTTTCGTGTAGTGGTGGAAATACATTTACATCATAATAGCTCTTTAGTTTAAAAACAAAATGTCATCCTTGGTTGCTCTGTGGTGACTCAGAGGCCTGAGGTGAAAGCTGTGCGCACAGTGGACCCAAAATAAATGTCATCAGTGGGATTGTTTTATCTTTTTTACCTGGGGCTGCTTGATTATATGTCCAATGATAAAAGATCGCGATTAGAGACACTTAACTAGGAATTGTAAGCACTTAAGGAGAAGAAGGTGCAGATTCCAGCAAACATAAATCAGGTGTAGTGGACTTCACTTTGACCGTCAGCTTATGTAAGTTGTGGTAAATCCAACGCGTTTGGATGTGTCTACTGTAAGTGCTTAATTTTCTTTTTTCCTTCAGGTTTAATGCTTGTGATCTCACAGAACTATTTCTGAGGCTTCAAACCATTTAATCTCTACAGAAAATAAACCTGCTAAACCTTGCATTAAAACAACTGAGACTTTCCTTTGATTCTTTCATTTTTTCTTTACTGTAATTTCTAATGCTTTTTCTGCACTTTGCTGCAATGCTTCTAATGTTTTCTGTGCAGCACCTTCAGTTATCTCCTACATGAAATAAACCTGACTTGATGAATGCCTTTGCCTCTAAAACACCTGCTGAACTCTTCATCCTTTTATTCCCTTCCCATCTTGTCTGCATTGTTTGAGGTAAATTTTTTTATTTCTACTGCTGAGTGCCATTAATTAACAAGTGACTGTTCTGACCAGATTATTCCACCAAACTCCTGGAAGATTGTTTTGGATTTATTTGCAACGTGTTTGACTTGCATAACTACTGAACTGGCTTTAATCAGTGTTACCTGTCAAATCCCAGTAAATCCTTCATGCTGGTCCTCCACGACAAGGCAAGGGCATCTCTTTGCATCCTTTGTGTGCCTTGAGCCAGTTTTATTTTCCATTGTGCATGTTTCTCATTGCATTGCTGCATGCGTTTAATTTCACGTAAATGTGAATGACAGTGAAGCTATGGTGGTTTTAAGGGCTGTGATGTCAGCAGGGAGGCTTTTTGTGTAACGTGCAGGCCAAGGCAGCCAGCTCCGCCTGATAGCGTCTATGAGTCAGTAAAAATTGGTAGGTTAGCCGCGAGATCTAGAGAAGTGAAAATGCAATGCGGAGAGCATGGAGAACGGAGGGAAGTGGGGAGGCTGTGGTGTGAAGATGGAGCTAGAGGAGAGCCAACAAGAGAAGACAGAAAAACGGGAGTTCAGTTATGTAAAAAGTCCAAGCTCATGCCGACCTAACAGCCGGCCACGCTGTGAAGCCGTGATGTAACCCACACAGACCGCTGGCATACATCTCATGTTTTATCAGTCTTACCTAAACACAGCGAGGCGTGTGGATGCTTCGGTTGGTGTTTGTGTTTATGCTGTACCTGCTGAAAGGTGTCACGATTGTTCAGGTCATGTAGCCATGATCTGTATATGTGTATTTGCACTTTAGTAGATGGTTGCATTAGCGCTGTTTATTTTGCATAATTGTAACATACCCACATATTCCCCTGAGTAATGTATTAGTTGTTTTTCTATTAAGTTATTTATTTTATTTTTTGTTTATTTGATAGGGACAGTACATATTAATTGTAAATATGTCGGACTATAGCTAACAAGCTAATTTGCATCAGTAATCCCTAGGCAGGTAAAAAGATACATAATACTGTAAAACAACACACTATTTGTAAAATATAAAAGAGTAAAATCTAAAATACAACAATAAAAGAAAACTGAAAAAAAATGTATATATTTAATCACATATTTGTATATAATATAGAAATTCTTCCTTGTTTTCAAGATTTTCAGGTAATCTTTTCATGAGAAAGTGTCAGCATTCAATCAGATGATGGTTTGATCACAGATGAAAAATTCATGAGTATGTATATATATATATATATATATATATATATATATATTGAAGTTGCATGTTTGTGTTTTAAGGACTATATCGATGCCCACCCTGAGACCATCGTCCTCGACCCGCTTCCAGCCATTCGAACACTGCTGGACCGCTGCAAGTCCTACCAGCTTGTCCACAGAATAGAAAGCTGTATGAAAGGTAAGACGTTTCAGATAAGACGGTCACACTGATGACCCATGGCTTCTAAGAAAGATATTATGCCTTACAGCTGACTATATTTAATTGTGTAACAGGAAGATGGGGGGTGGGGGTGGGGGTAGGGGTGGTGTTGCACCATCCTGTTGTATACGTCTTGTATAACCTGCTCTAAGATAAAGATTTAGCTTGTTGCTGTCAACTGTAATACAAGAGTCGATCATTGTAAACACCAGGGTTACTTTCCAGGTCTTCACTGTTAGAAGCTGAAGTTTCCTAAAGCAATAAAGTCCATGTTGCCTCCATGAAAAGCACCTCCTGCCTGACTCACCATGTCTCTGTCTTTCCTCTTTACTTCCAGAAGGGGCACACTGGTAAAAAATGACTCCACTGTCACCCCTCGCATGATTTATGCTACTTAGTGCTTCCGAGCAGATGTTAAATTCTTGGCAGCCGAGTGTTATCCTGATATCATAATTCCTCTCTCCTTTCACTCCACACAAGCACCGTTTGTCACTGTTTCTCATCGTCTGAACCCAGTATGAACTTGGCTCTGTGCGTCTTTCTCTCTGGTGGATGGATCAAAGTTTGCCTCCGAGTCAGTCCAGCGGCACCTTCCCCTGTCAATGAGCACGTAAACTAATCAGTGGCTCATGCGTTTTTAGCTGGAGGTAATGGCGGCAAGGCCACATTCCTGACAGAGAAACACCTGTGACTCATCCACATCTTCTGCACCCCCTTACATGGACATCTTTTAATTGTTCCTTTGCCAAGCCTCCGTGTGTGTGAGAGCCTGCAGACTGGTGTCATAGCAATGGATCAGAGACTTTTCAGTGTGTCGGACATCTCTCTGCTTTCTTTAAATAGAGCCATAAGAAAATACTTTTTATCCAAACAGACATGGTGGCTGTTATGTAACAACCAGTATAGGCTGCATCACTCTTTTCTCACTCACTGTGTAGCTGAAGAGGAGGAAGAAACAATGGTTGTATTTTATAGTAAACTTTTCCTTTTTTTTCCAAAATCTGCCTTAATGTATCTAAAGGAGAATTTTGCTTTTTTTCAACTGGGGTCTGTTTTCATCTTTCCTTTCTTACATGTGAGTGATGGAGAAAGGAATTTACAAGATAGTTCCAGTATTTAGTCGAGCAGGCAGCTAGCAGCCCAGCTAATGATAAGTATCGGCCAACTGCTCCCGCATCAGTTCTCCCTAAAAACATGCTTTTTTTTCACACCGAAGTGCTCTGATAGTCTCAACAAGTGTCCCACAACGTACTAGAGAGGAGAAATGAACGAAAATATCTGTATGACCTGGCGATTGCTATCTTTTGGTGTCAGGTTGTAGAATCTCCTACCGGTGTTTTGACGCGAGTTAACAGGACTAAGACACCAAAACATAGCAATCGCCTTTTCTCTATCACTCACATGTATGAAAGGTAAAATGAAAACAAAGCAAAATTCTCCTTTAAAGCTCACTGGCAGCCACATTCAGTTAGGAGACAATTATAACATGTAAGACATTTTAATCCTACAACAAACTGTGACCGCATCATGTGACCAATATTAAATGTACTTTCATCTGCTGGCAGGAAAATGAGAATGACGGAGAACTGGGTTATGGTCGGGGTAAAACACAAGGAGAGTGCAGGGGTTTTGGAGCGCACCTCGCTTTTAGGCCGCTTCCTCCTCCTTATCAGAGGAGACCACAGAGTCTTAGAGCAGCTGCAAGGGCAACCCGGTGCAGAAAGGCTGCCATGTTCTGCATGACTCAGAGTAAGGAGGAAGCACTTGAGATGCACTCGAATCAAACCTTATCGTATCACTAAGTGGCCTCTTCTTGTTAATTGGCCTTCGTCACAGTTCATTGTGCTTATGCTTGAAATAGTAACAACAAGATTTGTCTCATCTTAATGTCGTGTGTAAAGTAAAACAGCCACAGCAATGTGTGTACTTATGGATCAGTGTCATTGATTCATAGCAGGAACGTTGGTGCTGCTCTGTTGTATAATGTGGTTTTGTGTTTCCTGTGTGCGCCAGAGCAAGGTAACTGTTTATGTTAGTGGAATCCACTGGTCCCAGTGTGTACACGAGTTTTGATATCTTGCTCTGTTTTTATAGACTGAGGCCAACGTTAGGTCAGCTCTTCTGTAAAGCAGCAGCCTCTGAGTGCATTAAGCTCACTTGTCTTTCACTTCTAGATAAAAGAAGTCTTCTGCACTCATTCATCTGGATAACACTTAAATCTCACTTTTACATTAGTCAAAGTACTTTAAAGTCCCTGTGCTGGTATTAATCTGCTCCCAAGCAAACACTGGCAGAAAAAAGGTCCTGTTTATGCAAGTGATCAATATTTAATCATAGCTGCGGTCTTAGAAACACAAACACCGAGAGACACTTTAAGAACGAAGCAGTCCTCAGCATTCAGCGAGCCAAGAGGCAGATGAGACAGCCCAACTTTGGTAACAGATCTCAGACATTTCAAGTTGACCTTTTGCCCTATATTTTCTAAAAAATTGGGAATTGATGGCTATCTGATCAAAAGATTTTATTGGCTTTCATTTAGCGAAATAGAAAACAAAAATCAGAGTTTTTTCTCTCCTGAAATAAATGACTTGTAACTCTAATTTGAGCTAAAGCCTTTCAGAGGTTGGTACTGAGAAAAGAAACTCTCTTAAGGAAAAGCTGTTTGGAGTCTAATTCAGAAAATTAAAAATCGGGCTGCTTTGCCTCAGAGGGACGCTCGGAGAGCAGCAAGAGAGGATGCTGGGGTTTCTAGGAAACAAGCTCCAAATAGCAACAAGACTTCAACCTTCCACCTAAACAACAGAATAGTGAATGAAGTGAAGCAACTAGGCTGTGTGTTTTGTTTTTCTCCTCGTAATGCCTCAAAGGGAGGATATGAGCTGAATATTGGGTGTTACAACAGGCCTTCTGAGGAATTTATTTTTGGTTACACTTGCAAGTTTGGAGATTATTTAATCACCAAATGAAGACATGTAGCTGGAGATGACATTTAAACAAGAATAACAACAAAAAGGTAATTATACGGTGACATTTAGAAAGCCTTTCATTGTTTGGACTCATAAACGTGGCCCTCGGCTCCGCCGGGTCTACTGCGAGCATGCCGTGTTTAGACAGAACCAGAGATTGAAGCTCCTCACCACCCCCGTATCCCTACAGCTTCAACCCAAGCCAAACATGCGCACTCTTACAAACATAACCATGCGCCCCCATCCGCCGTTCCTTTTCTCTTTCTGGTTTGGGACTTGAGTTTTTCTGTTTGTCAGGGTTTAGGTCTTTCAATGGCTTTTGTTTTGACACTTTTTAACACTGCTGGTCTTTGGGAACCGGGTGATGTAATGGGGATATTTCCTCGTCTTGAGTGTTTTATGAAAGACATTATGCTGCTATTCTGGTCCTGGTAAAATAACATCAGCATGAGGAACGGAGATGACTGATGGGTAAACCTCCAGGCTTCCTGCTCCCAACACAGCCCGGTTAAAGGGCCAGCGCTGGAATAGAGCCAGCTGCTTGGGGAAAGGTTAGAGAGCACAGAACAAGCATCTGCCTGTGAAGGAGAATAAGACTTTTACTGTTAGTCCATCACATAACGCCGAAAAGTGGAGACATTTTAACCACGGAGGATCTATTTTTTAACTTTTTGAGTTATGAAGTAAGTGTTTCGATTTGGAAATTATTGTTGTAGAAAGTGTGAAAGCACATGTTCATCAGCAGCGCGGCTAGAAGGAATTTAATTTCACAGAAACATCAGAAGATTGATGCTTTAGAGATAATTCTGGGATAAATTTATTCATTTCCGCGAAGCAAGGATGAAGAACTTTTGTAAATAGAATGAAATGTCTTATTTATGTAACTATTTCGACCCTTCCTGTGAATGATCCATCTAGTTTCGCACAGCTTTCCTAAAGCGTCTCCTGTTCTTCCTGGTTTAACGGTTTAATCTTAACCGGATTGAAATGGGAGCGTTAGGGACAAAGCCATGTTGTTTCGTCTGAGATATTTTGAGTTTCACTCTGACACACCGAAGGACCTAAACTCTTAAAATATAATTCCTGCTTTTTTGCTGAAGGTGGTTGTCCTTGATTCTTCCTCACTAGGGCTGCCCAAAAAAGTAGTTTTTCAACAGAGTCGAGATTCTTGTTCATCAAGATTCTGAATCGTTTCAAAATTTCCAAGAATCACTTTTTTTAAATACTTCAAAATTATTTGCTTGAATACTTTCAAAGCTACTTAGAAGTGGCAAAGATATTATCAACTTTGCAAAGTAGGCAAGATTTAAAAAAAATTTTGATTACATTTTTTTTTTTTTTTCCATTAGTTGAAAGTTGAGGAGGAGGAGCCCAGTGTCATATGGCCTGTGAGAAGTTACAGGATTGGCCCCCTAGTGGCCAAAAGTTACACAGTATCCCTTTAATGAATAAGTTTTGTTACTTAAAAAGGATTTAATGTGATAAAGACTGGGTTGAATCGATACAGAGTCGAATCGGAATCAAATTGAATCTTGAGTTGCTTCCCTATTCCTCACAGCATAATAATCTGTGCTTTCTTGAAAAGTCCTTCACTAACAATTGCTCTATATATTTCTTCCTCCATCTTTCTTACCGCTTGGACCAATGTCCCTGCTCCCGTCATTAGAAATGAAATCTGACAGGCACCATCCTGCTGTGCGATCTTTATATAGACAGGAGTGAGCCATTCCTAATTATGTTTGGTGAATTCATTTAGCCACAGGTGTTCTCTCAAGTACTAGAAGCGAGTCATGGGCAGCTGCTGTGTTGGATAGGCAGGATTCAAGTTTAAATAAAGTATTTTCATACAGAAACAGATTGTATTTCAGCACTTTGAAAGATTCTGTGCAAATTCATTAAAATGTTTTAATCCATGAATCTAAAACAAAAAAGGTGAAAACTTTTAGAAGTTTATAAACTTGGGACTGAAAGAATATTGACTGATGTTGTAATAAAACATATATTTGTCCTAGAGTTAACCACCACAAGGCAGCACTACATGCACAGTAGATTATTAACACGGGGCTCCTTAATGTGAAGCACCTCGTCAGACTGGTGTCACTGCAGGGTTTCTTTATCCTCCAAAAGTTAACAGTATGCATTTGCATTAACTGTGCATGCAAGTTAATGCAGGCAAGTGAGATTGTACTGACCTCAGCACGAGCAGAGAGCCCCTACCACCGCTTAGGCCCCCAACGCACAAAGACCGGCATGTTTCTATTGTGTGTTTGTCATTAGAAATTTGCCAGCTCTCACTTTGGCTCAGTCACTGACTTCCTGTGCTGATATCACTAACCAGCCGCCTTACCTCGCCCCTCTGTGTGCTGTATGAGGGCAAATTAAGAAGACAGCGCATTGCTATAGATGCATCCTGAGCCTTGACACAGAGAAATCCACCTAAGTTGCAGGATGGTTTGGTTCTTCTTTTTTTTTCTTATCAGAACGAGGCAACCTGTTGCGACAGGATGTCATAAAAAACAATGTAAACAGATGAGGTGTTTTCTCTCTAATGGGGTGAGGCTCACTATTGCAGTTAATAATGCTACCATCTGTTTATACAGTAAGTGCACCTCCTTTGTTTACTCATGAAATATCAATAAAGGCTGGTGATGCATCTCGTTATACCTATTACGCCATCTGGTTTGAAGCGCAGTGCTCATGAAATTGGATTTCTGCGAGTTTATCAGCTCATTTGTTTGGCTGCGTTGCAGGTTGTTTCTCATGTAATGCGAACCAGAGCATTGGGGAGACCAGCCATCCTGACAAAAATAAGTCCCCATAATGTCAGTCATTGCGTTTTAAGATAAAAGGTTATGCTCTTAGAAATGCGGGATAAGGTCGGAGTAGCTGGTCAGGAAATGAGCCGGAGTCAGCATGAGGGTGTGTTTTGTTTGGGAGCAGAAAACACTGACTGTCTCAAATTGCTCATGTTGTTTGTTTTGCAGAGTTGTCACAAGGACAGAGTATATACGGAAGAACATTTTCACTGAATTTAGTTAAGCAAGGTGCATGTTCATGCAGTGAGCTCATCTGTGTCACACAGGGCCAGTCTTATCCTCACAAATGTATTTAATCTACATCAAAGCTGTGAATAACGGCTAAACTAACAAAAACCCAATAGAAATGCTTTCCTCAGTTTTATAATGTGGTGTATCTGTTTGGATGTCTTAATGTTGGTTATGGTGCCAAATCTATAAGTTTAACTTTACTCATTTCAGATCCTTCTTCATCCCTCTGCTCTTTTTATTAGATGAGAGGATTTGCTCTCCTCCATTCATGGTCCTGAACACGGAGTGCACCCTAGATGTGCTGGAGCAGATCACGAGGCAAGGACTCACATTCCCCTTCAGTAAGTATCTCATTTGTGTAATTTTAATCCATCTTTGAAGTTCAGACTTTTTGCTTGTTGGCTAAAATATATTTGACTGTATTTCCTCTATAGTTTGCAAAACACGAGTGGCTCATGGCACCAACTCCCATGAGGTAAGAGGCCTCACCCTGCACAGCTCACTCTATGTGTAGAAACATTTGTTGTTTCACAGAATTGACAGTCAAATCAGATAAGGAGCTCTTCCTTATGTATCTTTGTGTCAGCTCAAGTCAATACCTGTTTCTACAGGCCAAACCGTCTTCACTACCCCAACCATTACAGCCTTGAATTGAGTTAAGATTTAACTTGTGTCAGACAGACCTGACTGCTTATCTGGATGTTTTTCTGCAGCATCTAATGTCTCGTCCTGTCTGTAGATGGCTATTATCTTCAGTGAAGAGGACCTGAAGGATGTGAAGCCCCCGTGCGTGATCCAGAGCTTCATCAACCACAATGCAGTGCTCTATAAAGTGTTTGTGGTGGGGGACTCCTACTCGGTGGTGGAACGACCTTCCCTGAAGAACTTCCCTGCGGGACCTGCAGGTAAGACGACAAAAACCATCAAGTGCAGGAGTCCACTGGTCCATCTGTACAATCTGCAGAGCTTGTCCAAATTACCCAATAAAAAGCCTCATAAAATGGCTTTATAGCCCCTGTGATTAGACCCGTTTGCCCTTTTAAGGAGTGCAGCAGGGTACAATCAGTTTTATCCCGCTGTTAACGTGCAGTTGAAAAAAAACAAGGAGACTGATGCTTTTCTCCATAAACATGTCACAAGCTTTGCCCATGTGATGCGCGTACAGGGCTGTCCCCTGATACAGACGGCTCCAGCATTTGTATGTGATACTGTAGAGTTCCTCATGCAAATGATTTTCGACATCACTGGAGCAGCCTGCTTTGTTTAATGGTGCAGAGAGGACAGTTGCTTTCTGTCTGGAATGCCGAGCGATGCAGCAGGACAGCTTGACCACTGTCAAGCACACAGAGCCGCATACATATTCACAGGGTTTGGATGTCTGTCTTCATCAGCCCGAAGCTGAAGTTAGGTTTCCTGTCTAGTAAATGAAGGGAAAGGCTGCAAGAATGGGAGATGCTTGTACTTCTTCTGGTGTTACTTTTAGCTGAACTTGAGTTTTGTCTGCTCCACTGTGGGAAAGAATGACCCTACCTGTCTAACTTCTCATCAACATGGTCATTCGTAAGCTAAAGTGGGCTTATGTATGTAGACAGTGATTGAGTTTACACCCTACTGTCCATTAATATTTATCAGTAAACAATGTATTCATCAGGTCCACTGGTTGCCTGTAGCCCTGTGTAACTAGTTGTGATTTGCTGCCACCTGCTGGCTTGTATGTAGAAGACTGTGCAGGAATTTCTTTTTTGAAAAATCATTTCACCTTTTTTTTTTCTTTGTTCCTTTTTCAGACAGGAGTGCCATTTTCTTCAATAGCCACAATGTTTCCAAACCTGAATCATCCTCAGATTTGACATCGGTATGTCTAATAAACGGTTAAATGAATAGTCTTGTGTTTTTGTGAGTTATGTATTTTATGCAGCTTTATAATCTCGTTCAAATCAGAGAGAGAATGTAGAGGGAGTGTCCCAGCCACCGAACGACGATGTTATCAGAGAGCTGTCCAAGTCACTCCGACAAGCACTGGGTGTGTCTCTGTTTGGCATCGACGTGATCATCAACAACCAAACAGGCCAACATGCTATCATTGACATCAATGCATTCCCTGGTATGTGCAGCACTCCTTTTATATGAATGGACATCTTCATCATGATAAAGTAAAAAGCAGTAGATTGTTTTGACTGAAGCTATTTTTTGCTCAAAAAGTGAGTCAGTGTGAAACGTTGCTTTAAAAGCATCTAGCTTTTATTATTATTATTATTAATTTATATTATTATTGTTGTTGTTATTATTTTGATTATTATTACCTATTTACTGACACATGGATGTTAGTTTTGTCTCTCATATGCGATTACAGCGCTGTACTCTATAAAGATGAGCTGGTTTCAATGTTAGCTGTTCTTCATTATTATATTGCATTATTTAATAGTTTAAGCAACTTTATTTGCAGTTTAGCTTATAATGGCCATTAGTGTTTGCTGATGATTTAATAAAAGGCAGAATGAGCTCCACAACATGGAGGGATAAAAATGCTGCTCGGATTCACCATGCAGATGGACAGTGACCATCTGAACACACTGTTAGAGCAAAGCAGAAGTTTCTGATTGTACTGAAGTGGAAGGTTCTGTTTTCTAACATAAAAAAGGGAAAACAACTGGGGTGACGGCTTGGCAATGAGGCCAGCCCTTTCACAGATTGCAGATATCAGGCATTCATTGCTTTTAAAGGATTCTTTACAAAGAAATCAAAATGATCAATCGCTGAAAAAGAGGGTTTTATATGTAAATCATTTTAATTTTGATGTGAATTCCCCTCAAACTGAACCTAGGCTTCTCTTTAATCCCTTTATATAACAGCAATACCAACCATTTTCAGACTGGATGTTGACATCACCAAATATTTGTCGTGTTTTTATTTCTCTGGGGGTTGTTCCACCAAAACTGTTTACAACAAATGGTTTCATTGTTAATATGCTGTGTGATGATAGGAGTACCTCTAAACTGTTTTAAGACGCATGTTTTCTTTTTCATTTATTTTTATCAGAATTATTATCCTTTTTTCCAGGTTATGAGGGTGTCCCCGAATTTTTCAATGACCTGCTGAACCACATAAGCAGCGTGCTCCAGAGCCACAACCCTGACTTTGCACCCACCACCGAGCAGCCCAAAGGCCTGCCGGTGAGCACCACGGTACCCAGCGCCGCCTCGCCGGCCTCGGGCTGCTGCAGCAGCATGCGGGGGAAAGAGTTGCAGAGACTGGGCTGCAACTCGGCCATGTCCCCCAACTTCCAGCAGCACTGTGTCTCCACGATAGCTACCAAGGCTTCCTCCCAGTGACTAATCCCCTTTCCTACTTTGTTTGATCCCTGACGAAAAAAACGGATTACAATGGTGACAAAAATAATAATAATGAAAATAATCATAGTAAATATGATGTTAATAATATATCTAATCAAAAAATAAGCCTTTTCCTATATAGTTACTGAAAATATTGGTGATTGGGTGTAAGCTTTCTCTCTCTCCGCCTTTTTGTATTGTTTCCTTTGTCTAATGAGACTTTAACAGTACTGTAATGTGAACTTTTGGGAACTTTTGCCTAATAGCTGATTTTTATTTTTTTCTCTCTCGTGTGAGGTCTTTGTAATGAAAGGGTCCAGACGAGGTAGCTAATGGGAATGGCCTAAATCGGGACTGGAGGAAGATGTATGTGCCACTCCATGTGCAATGTATGACCCCCTTGTATCTCGCACACAAACATTTACACACAGGCACATTTACACTGCGACAAGTCATGCCAGTGATATGTTTGTATTCTGGTCAAAACCACTGATAAAGAAGAAGAGATAGCCGGGCATTTGAACACTACTCCACAGATCTCTGGCTGCTGCTTAAAGCAGCCAGCATGACGGCAGAGGACATCATGAGTCTGAACATGAATGATAGGATAGTTTTCTTAGTTTGAACAAATGTGAGCTTTTTAATCTTCTGAGTGCCATCAACTTAGATTTTTTTACAGGAGGGACATCTGCAGAAAAAAAGGATTATTTCAAAGGCATAAAAAGGAAGAAAAGTGGATCTCTGTAACCATGTGACCAAGTTGTTTTTTTGTTTGTTTTTTGTTTCATAATTATCACAACACATGCAGGTTTTAAGTGTTTATCCGTGTATGAAATACCAGATGTTTGGTGTCCAACAAACATCCCTCGGGTCTCAGTTTGAGTCTTTCTGCGAAGGAGATGAGGATCACATTCCCCTTTCTTTGTGTTTGCAGATATTTTCTGAGAAATTCCATGATTTTGCAGAATTCCATTGGGATTATGTGATATTTCTCACCTCCCTTCACAGGTTTATAGTCTCCTTAAACGAATTCTCTACGTGTTTTCACTTCTCGTATCTCTAATGTGAGCAAACCATTGATGAATCAGCTAATTTGGGCTTGTCGTGTAGCTTGCTTTAATTTGTTTAACTGATATATCCACTAAAATATAGGTAGAATATGTTAAGTAGCACCCACCTAATTAGGGTGTTATCGCAATCATTTAAAAAATGATTGATTAAATTCTTTAGCTTTTTCACATAGCACTTCCTAGAAAAATGGCCACCCTTAACCAAATCAAAAGTCCAGTCAGTTCATTTGCTTCAAGCTGTTCTCTGGCCCGTCTTTTCTTCCAGCTGCTGTATTTGTATCACATGTTTCAATGTGGTGGGAGAAGTTCGAGCTGTTGTTCCCAGTGTTCACTGTGAGATTTCTTTTTTCTTACTCCAATTTGTTAATATCTTTGTCTTGACATCTACTGAGAGCGACTTTATTTTATTGAGATTTTACGGGGAAAATGTTTTGTATAAATGACATGAAAGCAGCAATGTTTTTGAACAAGTGGATATTTCCTCGAGGAACGGTGAAATGCTGGGTCGGTCCGCACAGGCGGCGTCAAAGGGACAGATGAACTTGATGTTGCATCAAGTGGGAATGAGTGCCAACCTGCAATGTAAGTAGATCATGCATCCCTGGACGTCTGCTTCTTCCAACATTGTCCCAGAGTCCTTCCAGCTAGTTAATGTCCATCATTAACCAAGGGAAACAGTCCATTCGCTTGCCTTGTAACCATTAACAAATGGCATCCCTGTAACCACCTCACCAGCATTTCTCTAGGAGAGAAAAGGTAACAATTCTGGAAATTGGTTATGTAACATTGCATTGTGAGATTATTTTTACACCAGGCTTAGTAGCAACTTTTAATGCTTCAATTTTAAGTTTTCAGAAGCAACTTTAAATTTACATTAAGCTGAGGGGGATTCAGGGTGTAATCTGGTAATCGGAGGTAGTGTGGGCACATTTCCCTGGTTTGGTTGGAAAGATCGTCCCATTTTGGTTTCTTTACTATTCTTCTGACATAGGGAAATAAATGGTTAATCCTGCAGTTGGTTATTTCTACAAACCAGATAGTGTCGTGCTCCCAGCCGCCACCTGAATGTTCATGTCTTGGGTGTCTTGTACAGTACGTGTATATGCGCCTAGGCTTACATCCGTACAGTATGTTTTTTTTAATCAGTTCTGTAATTAAAAATCCACAATTGTGACTTTTTTTAAATTAAAGGGCCAATTCAACAGGGCAAAATAAACATATGAAACCTCTGCTGTCTCATGTGATATTGCTAATATTTACACATTAACATGCAAATACTCACTTCTTGTTTATAAAACTGTGTTTACCAAAACCATCATGTAGCTCTAAACACTTTAATTTTTTATACAAAAAAGAAATAATTCATAAATGTGAAATGTAAAGAGAAGACTGCAAACCAGAGTGCAGCAGTTCTCCGCTCAGCCTCCAGATGTTTATTGCATCACCAGTCATAAGTCACACAGTTCATCGGGATGGAGACATTAAAAACAAGCTTTTCCAAACTATTTTAGACACTATACAACAATCACGTATTAAGAATAAAAAAATATATTTTTGCATAATCTTAAGTCTTCTGTACATGTAAAAACATCAACAGGAGGGATATTTACAAGAACACCACAGAAACAAAGTTAGAAAGGTTGCTAATGCTATTTTTTATGTTATCTGCTACAAGAGTTAATGAGTTTGTAATTGATGAGCTGCTGGGTTTGCCAACAATCCCAGAATAGTTGAGAGACAGTGCAGCTTTTCCTTGACGTGTTCTGGCAACTTCTCGTTCTCCTTATACCTGTGGAGAGCATACTTATAAGTTCATGTAAAGCATTTAGCATAGAGATAACTGAGCCAATGAAAAGGTCGTTGCTGTCTTTACTAAGATTTCATTGCGAGGTTATCTCGTACCTGGTGATCCTCCCATCTGGAGATGTGTAGGTGATGCAAGAAACTCCAGCCTGAACCACCAGCTGAGACCCGTCGTTGAATTGCACCCACACCTCTCCGTTTGTCAGCTTCAAGTACAAAAACACAGATCTTTTTCATCTTCAACACAGCGACTAAACCTAATTCAGAATACAAGATTCCTTATTGATTAAATTACCTGGGAGGCCCATCCAACATTGGGTACAAATATCGACTTAACCACCTTTCCTGAACTCTGAACCAGGTCGTGTCGCACCGGAGAACTTTTCTTATTCAGACTGGCTGAGGTGAAATCCGACGCATCGTAGGAAATCATCTGGGAATAAATATTTACAGATCAAATACTTTTTGTCTTAATGTCTCAAACCACAGTAAGTGTAAGGTAGGTCTTTTCTCAGCGGTGGGATGAGTGAAGACACTTACTGAGGGAGTGATTTCTGGAGGTTTGGGAGGAGAAGCTGTATCAGGAGGTACCTGCTGCGCAGGAACGGACGATAAGGCTGTGGAGTCTGAGATGGCAGGTCGCCTATGAAGAAAAACTGTTTTAAAATATGTCGCTCAGGACAAACTGTTTGACGGAACTGGTCCCTCACCTGCCGATGGTAATGGGAAAGAAAGGGACTTTGTTGGTGCTGCGCTGCTCCTCTGCTGCGATGGCAGCCTCCAGCGACAGACACATGTTGTGGCCCTCATCCGACAGCTCCACATACAGCCTGCTCTCGGGGCTCAGGCCGCTCAGCCCCACCTCCCCCTTCACTGTATACGCTTTCCCACTCTTCTCCACTATTCGCACCAGCTCGGATGTCTTGTGAGTTTTAGCTCCTACATGAAACAGTTACATGTAAAACTTGCCACTTCATTGGCAGCTGGGGATGTCACGATTATTAATTTTCACTATTAATCGCGGTAGTAGAAGCTACAATTAATAATTGTAAAGCTTCCTAAATCCATCCCTCCATCCATCCATTTTCTGAACCGCGTCATTTAATAATGTAAAGATAGTTTGATTTTCATCACTGAAATCCTAGAGCTCAGGGGCAGAGGGAAAAGGGGTTTTCATGTTATTTTATACATTTCCAGCATTGTGAAATTAAAACATAATAATCGTAAAACTGTGATTATTTCTCAAACAATAATCGTACCTAGAAAATCTGTAATCGTGACATCCCTATTAGCAGCGACAACACGCTAAATATACACATCTGACTCACCATCATAAAAACAAACTTCCAGGTCTGCGTGTGGAGAGTTCTCCATCAGCATAACCTTAGCGTACTTTGTGTAAAGGGTCACTTTAGGAGTCTTGGACTTCACAAGCTGTACAAACTTGGAGGCATACTGGTACTTCTTCCAGTATTTCTCTGGCAAGAAAAGAGAGAGACATTCATTAAGCAATGGTTCCTAATTTTACATCAGCTGGTGTTACTGGGTGGGATGATTCCTTCCAAATACCTGGAAGGTCCTCGTAGCTGCAAATCAGGATATCTTCCGGAGGAGCAGGGGGGCAGTCCAGCACAGGGAAACCTTTTCCATCATTAGGCTGGTAAATTGTTACCTGCAAGACATATAAGCTACTATTTACAAAAGTAACAGTTTCAACAGGACAGCCTTCATTATGGAGAAATTTCAATCATTTTATTAACTATTACATCCTTAATAAGTCAAATATGTCCATTTTACAAAGTGCAAAACAGGAGATGTACCATTGATCCATCACAGGAAATCCGCAGGACTTCTTTGACTCGTTCTTGCCCATTTTGGCTTTTTAACAACTCCATGCACACTTCACCTGTGTCCATAATGCTCACCTGTAACAGACAGGAAATCCAAGTTAGGTATCTGTAAGTATCCAAATCGCTCACAAACTGACCATATAATTCATGAGCAACATCTTACAACTGCATTTTTGGTCTTCTGTCTGATAGGCTTCAGTCTGGAAGCACACAGAGGCGGGACTATGTCTCGCAGGGATTTCTTCTGCTTGTCTGTGCTGGCTTTGGCTGAAGATTTTAACTCTCTGCTATGAGGAGGCTGGAACTCTGCTGGTATGTTCTCTCTGTACGAGTCAGGGTTGGAGGAAAACTGGTGGTGCAGGGGTTGCTGGCTGTGGTTAAGGTTTACACCTCTGCCCATCTGCTTGTCTGTCCAGGAATTGTGAACCCCTAAAGGTCCTCTGCCACTGTGGAAACTGCTGCCACTGCTGTGAGCGCTGCCGTCTGTGGGCCTCTGTCCTGATCCTAAAAGAGAGATAACATAAAAATACATTTTTACCCAGCTGGATGGCTTCTTTGTCTTAGGACATAATATAGTTTACAAATATTTTCAGCTCTTTGTTTATAAAAACAAGTTAAGTAGTGGTTGAAAAGTACATGTCAATTCAGATCATTTTAGTCAAAGTTCATTCCCAACTAAACACAGTTTCTCTGAATAAAAATTTAAGCCAGTAATAAGGCTGGGTGATTTGAACCAATATTAATATCTCGATAATTTTTTTCTTAATCACGATATGCAATCAAATGGTCAAGTAAACAAAAAGACTGTTCAAATTTACGGTCTTGAATGCTTAATGCACTTTTATTAAGGATCAGAAGCACATGTGCATTAAAATATTTGACTAAAATTTGATTAAATGTGTATTAAAATGATAAAAAAAAATACTTTTCAGTGACCATAACAAAGATACAGTTGTTCAAAATGCTAAAAAAGATGTTTTCTTAACTCAAAATAAGCTAACTCGATAAAAATGATATTCCTTTATTGTATAGCTTGTGTGACAAAGACTAGATATTTCTGAAAATCTCAATATATTGCCCAGCTCTAGCAAGTAATTTCATTTAATGTACACAAATTATTACAAAGGAAAAAAAATCTCATTTTCACCTTCATTGGTGAGCCAATTCGACAGTCCTTCCAAGTCCTGAATTTTTAGGTTTTGTAGATGTGCCATCTCTGTTGCTAAATACCCAGAGCTGGAACAGAAAGTAAAGTCTGTTAGTCCCACTAAATGTGAAATATGAAGACAAATCATGCACAGATTCTTACTTTGCAGACTGTTTGACAGGAGGAGAGGGCAGCTTGCCGTGCTCTGTAAATGGGTGTTGAGTGGAAGCCATAGGAAAGACCGAACGTCCCATTCCAGCCAACGCCTCCTCTGAGTGGCATCTCCCCAGCTCTGTCAGAGATGAAATCTGTCCTGGAGCAGCAGAGCTGCAGCGATCTGACGAGTGTGCCCTCCTCAGGAAGCGGGAATGAGGCAGGCTACTTTCTCCCCCAGGAGCTTCCCGCCTCCTGCCCTCTCTTTGAAATCTGTCGTGCTGATGCTGCGGATGCCACTGGTCTCCATCCTCAAAGCAGGCACTGCTGAGTTGGCGTGGAAGACTTGCAACATGCGTCATGCGATTGGGCAGAGCAGAGCCAATCATGTGCTTGGCTCGCCTCTGGAGGCGACTGCTGCTGCCAGCTGAGGTGGAGGAAGTGCAAGCTGTGGATATGGTGGCGATCCCACTGTCTATAGACCCGTCATCCCCCATCCCCATCTCTTTAGTCCTGACCAGCAGGCTGCGAGTCATGAAAGGGTGGTCCAGTACTGCAGACAGGCTGGGCCGCTGGGAGGGGTCCCTCTGCAGCAACTGATGGATCAGGTCCTGAGCCTCGAGAGATACATGGGTAGGCATCTCATAATCCCCAAGAACAACTTTAGACAAAGTATTTTTTACTGTGTCTGTGTCAAACGGAGGACGACCCATCAAAAAGGCGTAGAACATGCATCCTAATGACCAGACATCTGATTCCAGACCATGGGCGCTGCGAGTGGCCACCTCTGGAGAGATGTAGTTGGGCGTTCCACACATGGTGAAATGCTTTTCATTTGGTAGTTTGAGCTGAGTGGCGAGGCCAAAGTCTGCAATCTTAATGTTCATGTTGCTGGTCAACAGGAGATTTGATAAAGTCAGATCCCGGTGTAAGATGCCATGAGTATGTAAATACAGCATTCCTTTCACAATTTGATGCATTAAATGTCTTGCTGTGGAGGGAAAACATTTTATTAAAAGGTCATCCACACATAAAACATTAATTACAACACAATTTATATATTCAGTAGTTTTCAGATATAAAACTTCTGTCTGACCTTCATCCTCAGAGAACAACTTCTTTTGTTCTTTAAGATACCGACTCATCTCTCCATTGTGGCACATCTCCAGCACCAAATAGACATAGTTGCTGTCCTCAAAGTAGTTGTAGAGCTTTGAAATTACATATGGACAATGAGTGCACAGATAATAAAATAAATTACATTTGCTTGGATTTCAGTTTTAATAAATGTATAAGTGTAGTCTGAAAATGCTGAACTAAAGGCACCTACTGTACAGCTGATTGATAATAAAATATAACAAAAATACTCTGATGAAACGTGAACATTTCCACATCACATAACCATTGAGAAAGCTGATATATACTTGGTGGTGTCTTCTTCTGACTTTGAACCCAGCATGCTTTAACACATCAAAGTATATTTCCAACACAGTTTGATCTGTATTCATATTCCAGTGGTAATTCAAATGGGAATGCACATTTAAATATGACAACAGCCTTAGTGTAGCATCCCACAAACCCAGCTGCAGCCCACCAACAACCTCACCTCAAGGATTGAAGGATGTTTCAGTCGGCAATGAATCTCTACTTCGTTTGTCACTCGCTGGACCATCCCAGCTTTGTGCATGGCTTTTTTGTCAATCTGCAGATGGGAACAACAGTATGAATAACGCACCTGCCATTCTTAGTCTATAAACATGAAATTGTGCTGCTAGAAAAGGCCAATCTGTCGGAAAATAAGAAAGTGAACAACTGGAACATAACTTCCAGGGTGTCAAGGGATTACAAGAAGCCCATGGGAGGCAACAAAGGTGTAATCATCCAGCAGTACAGTTCACATTTTAACTGTAAGTGTTGGTAACAGCTTGTGTGTTGATTAAGAGTCTATGTTAAAAAGGTGAAGGTGCCTGGAAAATGTCCTTACCGTTTTGATAGCAACATCCAAGCCCGTCTTGACTGATTTTGCCCGGTAAACACATGCAAAGGAGCCTTTGCCAAGTAGTGTCAGAACCTTAAAATCCTAAATATACAGAAATAAAAAAAATTAAGTGTTAAAATAAAAGGGTTGATAGCATTTTCAGACAAAAATAATAATAATAAAAACTCAATTCGTTTTTGATCCATCGTTAAAATCAGCACACACCTCAATCCTCAGTCCTTCAGCATATTTTCCCTCATTTCTGCCAAATTGAATGTCAGTAATAAGGTTTTGTAACAAACAGTGCCTAACTCGATCAAACATCATCCCTGTAACCTGCGACATGTTGAATGCTAAGTAAAGCGTCAATCCAGACACTAACATCCCCAAACCCCACAGCAACAAGTATTAACTGTCAAACAAGCCACCCACACCTGACACAGACATATGGCCAACCAAAACCTTTAATTATCCCGGTTCTCTTCCCGCTGAGGGACATTTTTGTCCGTTTCCAAGCAGCATGCTGTTACTAAACAAAAGCTCTGATGTCCCTAGAGAGCGTCTCAACATTGTTAAGGGACGTGGACTGGTACCAGGTAAATGCAGAGTTCCTAATAATTCCAAGCTGCTGCTTACTACTACTACTTATTATTATTATTATTATTATTATTTATTATTATTATTATGGAGAGATCACTTAAGACTTGTTATGAAATAAGATAGCTAATCGTGTGGTGTTTATGTATTGACTTGATTTATTGAAACTAAATAAATCTCATATCTATCAGGTAATCTAAATTAACGTAATTTATCCGCTTGAAACATTTCTATGCCGTGACATGTATTGTATAAAAACGTTTACGCAGATAATTTAACGAAACGCCAGCTTTAAATTTAGCAGAAGTTAATGCTAGCCTGTGGGCGTTAGCCTGCAAAGGGACTCACCTCAATTCTTTCACCGATTGAAACGCTCATCGTGCCGGTTTTTGGTTTTGCAGATGCATGCAGATTTGTAACAGTGTTCCTCTGTCGGTAGAGTACATTGAGACTCCAGGTAAAAGCTCTCAGAAGCCAAAAATACGTCGTTCCCCCTTTCCCCTCCAAAACTTTGCCATTTCTTCCATTTTGAAAATATCCGCCCGTTACTCACTGGCTACGTCATACGTAACGTCCGTTATCAAGAACACGCAAACCACGCCCCCTTTAAAGGTACCCCTTCGTTGTGTGTGTGTAGTATTTTAGGAGTCTAAAGCTTACCGCCTTTGGGAATTCATGGAATAGAATTTGTTCAAATAGGATATTATGGACTTTTGAAAAATTGGTAAATAAATAAAAACCTAGAAAAATACTTTTTAATCAATATCAGCAAATAGCAAATTGAATCTGTTGAAAGAAACTGTGTCGAGATACTCAGGCTTGAAGCCCATACTGGATCAGATATCTTCCAAGTTCCTTTATGAATCATTGTTGGAGAAATATGGTCAACTTTATACAACTGAGGAAAATATACAGTTTAAATATGCACCAGTTCTTACTTTTGTGAGTTCCAAGAAAACTTGTTTCATGTATGTATGAATTACACACATCTTTTCCAAAATATCAATTTATCCAGACATTAAATTTTAGCTACATCCTGTTTCTGGCTGCCCTTCTCACATCCTTTACACCTACACACAAATGTGGTATTGATTCGCCCAATTTCTTCCAGGTTCAACCTTTAGTTAACTCAAAAAATTCAAGACGTGAAAAATGTAATCTTAGAGGCAAACAAATTTATTTTTGTCCATTTTTACATTCCATAATTTGTTTATGGAAAAAGTCAAGAAAACTACAAAGGAAATAGCCAACTCCGCTCTTACTAAAGAAATTTCAGGTGTTTTTTTTTTTGTTCTAATAACACCAGGAGCATTTTATGTAGGGCTGTCCCGATACCACTTTTTCACTTCCGATACCGATACAGAGAGTTGAGTATCGGCCGATACCCGATACCGATACTTACATTTTGTTATGAGCAAAATATTGGGTCAAACCTCACCCTAAATCCTTAAGGTGTAACGGAAAAAGTCCACAACAGAAGGTGTGACAAAAATTGAGTCATTAATTATCAACCAATGAGTTAATTTTAAATAAATTTAAAGACTTTGTGTATCACATGGCACATTTCTCATTTCTGTTTTAAGAAAAGACAACCTGAGTAAACTCTTCTCGTAAAGGGTGCTGAGGTAAAAGGGCTGGATAGAAAATGTTGATTGCCTGGTATCGGCAACAGTATCGGCATATTTC
>JAVQJG010058724.1:0-20515 GCA_036024015.1 Craterocephalus amniculus | reverse complement strand
CATGTAATCTTAAAAGGATGCTTCTTCTCTAGCTTTGTGTTTCAATCTCTAAAGCCACTGTTCACATTTAAACAGACAGTACAAGGGCATGGAAGTATTATTGGACAATCTACACAAGACTTAATAGTAGGTGTATGTTTTGTATATGTAGTCAAAAGTTTGGACACACTAACCTTGGATTTAATGGAAAAGTATGTCTCCAGTTTTGACTTACAGTATAAAGTAGGTGACTTTTTTTTTTAACTAAAGCTTGGAGGCCATCTAGTGGATAGAAGCATAAATCACACATGTTGATGAAACGTTACAGTCTGCAAAGAGCTTCTGTGTCTAAAAGTTTGAAAAAAATCAGGTTTTTAATTATGAATACAATAAGAGAGAAGGCTAAAAAATATCAAGTACAATGTGAAGCTGGTCACTTGATAATAAAGTGTATAAATAAAACGTAAAAGCCAAAACAAACCGTGTGTAATGTAGGTACATATCCATATGGAAGTAGAAACTGGCAATGCAGGACTGTAGGGTGAAAAGATGGAGGGGAGCTGTTGCATGGTTTTAATAAAGGTACGATTTTCTGAAGCTTTCTCTTCGGCTGCAGAGATGTATGAGTCTGGTGGGCTAAGCGTTCAGCTCTGTCTCAGTTCTGTGTCATGGACAAAGTGAGATGGATTTTCCATGAAGTTAATTACATTTTTTTTCCCCCAGCAGCATCTCTGGTACTGATGCTGATCCTATACAGCAGATGACTGCAGACTGCTTGAAAATCTCCAGCTCCATGCAGCATACATAAAGATATTTTTCCTCCGATTGTGTGTACAAGAAGGTGATGAGCAGACTCTACTTTCTTTTTTGGTCCTCCAATAATCTTTTGGTTAATAAAACACCCAGTTACACCCAAGTCCACCACCCTCACTTATGTTTACAGGCTTGGAAAAAGTCATTGTTAGTTAGCCATCATTTCACTGGTTCTCAATGGTATATAAGTTCCCCAGAAAGCAGAAGACCCAGGAGGCAAGACAGTGAGACAGGTCAAACGTTCTTAAAAAAATCCCCTCAGCTTTACTTTAAGGTTTGTGTCCATGTATAGACATCTTGTTGATGTAGTTGTAGAGTTTTTCACCAGCTAAAAGATCAGGAGATTGAGCTGGCCGTGATGGACTCCTTATGTGCTGATCCTCCAACCAGACCTTGGTTCTGCTGAATGTGTTGCATGGAAAATAGTCCTGCTGTAAGCCTTTAAGTTGGGGAGCACAGCTTTAGCATAAGGAAGTACATATTTTTCTAGTATAATCTTGTATGTGGCTTTATTATTGCATCCTTAACAAACACACATCTGTAAGATTCCAGCCTTGCTGTGGCAGCCGATACCCATCCTCTATGAGTCCCCGAGAGACACAGTGGCCTCTAGGCATCTCCAGGATTCCATATAACTACTGT
This sequence comes from Craterocephalus amniculus, assembly GCA_036024015.1. Classification (NCBI taxonomy): domain Eukaryota; kingdom Metazoa; phylum Chordata; class Actinopteri; order Atheriniformes; family Atherinidae; genus Craterocephalus; species Craterocephalus amniculus. Next base: position 19,081 of record JAVQJG010058724.1, on the reverse strand, counting down.
ATAGAACGAGCTGAAAGTTGGACTCAGAGGATGACCTTAATCAAGTCCTCAAGCCTCAGCCTGAGGTCTTTGCTTCTCACCGATTAAGGCAAGTTTTGCGTGAGTCCAGTCCTGCCTGTGAGTGTTTTTGACATGCACTTCAAAAATCAAGATGCATTTTGGAAACAACTCATGTGGACCTGAGGAAAAAGACGTTTAACGTGAATCAAGATGTGTGTAGGGAAGTAAATATACAATAAATAATTTATCGTCTGAGGGATGGATGCAGTTAAATACCAGAAGGGAAAAAAAGCTGAGGAGAAAATTGAATTGTACAACAGAATGAGCAAAAGTTGGATCATTGAGATTTATTAAATATTTTCTATACAACAAAACTCACAAAGTATATTTTTGCTCTTCATCTTGGCCAAAAGTTGATGAGTACAAACAGATTTCAAACAACAAGAAACTTAAGTATAAAGTAAACACAAGATGTGATTACTAAAAGAAAAAAAAGTTCACTCTGCAAAACAAATTATTTGTAGGGTGTCTGATCACCAGCCTGAATATACAGTATTTGATACCATTTCATTATATTGTTAGTCCATGGTTTGCTTCAAGGTTAAAATGAAAAAAGTAAGGAAGGTAAATGACTATAGGCCTAGAATATATATCTTTTTCAAATATAAAATGTTTGTAAATGTAATTAAATCCCTTGCTCTACAGGCCTAGTTTCATAGGTGCGTTGATCTTTTTCTAAGTGCTTACAGCAGGCTGCATGTAACAAACAGCATATTTAACACAAAAAGATCCCCCAAAATTGTCTTAGATTTAATTAGGAATTTAAAGAGAAAAACACAAAACTATTAGCACTTTCAGAGTGGTGGTATTCTGGCCGTTTGGTCTGATTTATTGCATGTTTCCACATCAAAACTTTTCATGCTGACTGAATGCAGATCTTTCAGAGATTACATTTGTCTTTCGCCAACATAGCCGTAAGTAGACAGGTGGAAATAAACATCTTTCTGCACTGAAGTAATTAATTACATGTGAGTCCAAAAAAAAGAAAAGAAAAAGGAGTGGGTCAGTTTTTCTGAGCAATAACTGTTGCATTCCTTGTAATGTTAAAGAAAAATAGGCATTCAGAAAATCTTGTGAAAAAAGATAATGACTTAATTTTCTAACAGCTTCATGAACCAGCAGATTAATCCTCTGCCTGAAACTTAAGGTACCAGCAGTTTGTGTCACAGTCCAGATTCACTTCACAAAATTTGCACACTAGAACCATAGAAAGAAAGATTCGTGAATCAACTTTAAACTTGAAATGAGCTGTGTAAGTGCAAATGTGAACTTAACAAGACACAGAGTATGTTAAGTGAATAGACAATTGTATATTTACAAGGTCAAATTTAACTAATATTTCAATGAAAAAAGCCATATGGCAACACTTCTGCAAAGTTTGCAAGATGTCAATGTATTTAAAATAGGGCTTTGGTGTATCACAATACTTCATTATCGGGTCAAACCCATGTAACATTCTGCTTAAGTCAGACTTCATTAACATTCTTTTCAGAACAAATCAAACTAAAGTAGAATGTGATGCATTAAATCCATCAATCCTCTACAACAAGAATTGAACATCCCTGCTGCCCAGGTTTGGTAGTTCTTCCCCAGAGCCAGCAGGTGTCTCCCTCCACCCACCGAACTGTTAAAAAGAGGAGGCAGGGACTGAAGGGACGCAGCTGGGCTGGATGTGCTTCAAGTGGCAGGAGTGGCAGAGAAGATGGCCATTCAGAGGGTAGCAGCGGTGACCCTCCTCATCATTCAGTTCCATCTTACAGTCCTGAACAACACAAAGCAGGAACAACGATGAGAACATCCACCGTCTCAACAGGAGATCTGGACGACAGATCAACTCCAACTTGGAAAAAAAAAAAAGCCTTGACAAAAGACGAGTAGGATTTGAAGTGAAGATGCTCCTCTTGAACTAACGGGGGAATTTAATGAGTCGGTCACACCTCTCTACTGAAAAATAACAAGCTGCTTCTCACAGTTCACTGATTTTATTCTGATGAAATTAAAGAACAGTAGCTGTCAATCAGACTTTGGCCAAGAAAAAAAGAAAAGAAAAACGAGACAGAGAAGATGAGCAGTTGCATACCTGATTTACTCAGCACTGCATAATTACCAAGCTTGCAATTAAGATCAGGGATCTACTCATAATCACTTCTCTTAATGAGCTGCTCAGAGGGTCCGTGGCTCAGAGCCACATTCTCCCAATGCAAATCTTCATTTTCAGATTTTAGAGGAAATGAGCTGATGCATTTTCACCCACCTCACAGTGATAACATTCCACATGATAGTCTTTGTCCATGGATACAACCCGAATGGTTTCATCAGACCCCTGGAAGGAAAATCAGGTAGACAAATTCAACTGAAGCCAAACTCGCCACAAAACACTCGGCTGTCTTGTTCTATTCAACTTCTCAGTCAGAGAAAGGCTTCCAAAGATCAATAAGAGTGAGAGGACTTTGATGTAAGCCAATAGTTGGATTGTCTGTCTTAAACGATACTCCTCTGCATCACAAGCAGGGAGCTCAAGTATTTTACAATCATCTGAACATGTTGGTCCAATATCAGCGCAGTTTGGTTTCTTTTCTGATTTTACTTGTTAAATTGGTCTACCATTTCTATCAAATGATCTTTTTGCTGGCATGTCCCATCTTTGTGAAATAGTTTTTCTCTACTATCAACCATATTAAGTAACAACTTCAACATATTGTGCATCACATCATTTTGAGTTGCTGGCAATTCAGCCAGCTAAATTTCAGTTTGATCATGTTTAGATCATAACTGAGTATGTTTACTTCAAGATCCAACTGGTAAATGCAGGAAACGTAGTGTTTGAACTAAAAAAAAAAGTAATACCAGCTACATCAGCACTGATAGTCTGTAAGTTCCGAGTATCTTTGCAACAGGGCTACTCATTTTCTTACATATATTACAAAGATTTATCACATTGTTTGTACATCTAGGTTTACATTATTTAGATCATACATGTATTATTCCAGAAATTATGAAATTTTACTCATAAATAGTTGATTATATACATTTTCAAATGATGTCAGTCACGTGTTTACTGAGAAATATGGTATTGGATGTTATACGAAAGATAAAGTTTGCGTGACTACTTCTGTGGTGTAGGTGAGGGTGCTGACTTTGACTTTATGACTGTAAAACATTTAAGTACCAACCATAAGTCATGCTGGTATTCTCACAGCTTTTCAGAATATAATGCTTACAAATGTTTCCTTTACAAAAACATAACCCTCTACATGAAAATGCAAATAAATCAGAAATGTCTGAATAGATTAAGCTCTAAGACATCCACTAATATCTCATTAATAAACTAGAATAAAAAGGTAACTACAGACAGATGGTGTCTTACCTCTGAGGGGAGGATAGGCTGATTACAGGCTGCACATTTAGGGGCCAGGACCCTGAAAGGATTAAGATAGAAAGGAAAAAAACTTTGCTTGAACAGCTTATTAAAAGTTAAAAATGCCAACTCTTCAGATCCAATTCATTTTATCCAAAACCAAAAACTACAGCTCATAAATGGTTTAACCTTCTGACAAACTGAACCTCCATTTTGTCTTTTTTCTTACACATTCATAGATTCTAACTAAGCCGAGCAGATGCCAGCTTTGTGCATGCGTTGGCCCCACTCACATGATTTAACAAAACCAAGAAGGCGAAAAATAATAAAGGTAAATGCAATTTATGATTTCTGAACATGTGGCTGGCACCTGGATGTCTGCGGAAATAAAGGGCCTCTCAGGGCGAATGATCAGGGCTACAAGTCAAAACACACACTGTATACACAATAAGGTTTGTCTGATTTAATCAGCGAGGAGAACATGTGGGGGCTGCCAGACATTGAACAAGCACATGCTCAGTGGTGCTGTACACGCCGTCCCAGCGGCCACAACTCCAGAGCTGCTGCTCAGGCTCTTCAGGTGTTGCTGTTGGCAACACCTGTGTTATTGCAGTTTTTTTAAGTGGTTAACAAGCACAAAATCTTCCCCCACACTCGTACAAAACATTTACATTTAACAGATTGATGATGGCCTGTATTTCTTCTTGCAGAGTAAAACGTTGTCAAATTTGGACAGGAGCAGCGATGGCCGCGTGCCGCTCTTCATGCCTCTGACTCAGTGATCTTTTCTCCCTCCCCCTCCTTCTCCAGCCATGCCAGACTAAACTTCTCGTGTGTCTGCCACACGTGGCAGGGAGAACCTCCGACTCAATCTGATCCAGCAGTCACGGCGCAAACTTAGCAAAGTTAGCTGTCCCCACTGTGACACAAGAAGCCCAAGGCTCTTTTTCCAGTGTCACGATAACACATCGTGCTCACCTGTGATAGTCTTTGACACAGTAGATCTTATTTTCAGTGTCCACAGTGAAGGGTACTCCATCAAGGCTCTCGTTACAGATCACACAGCGGAAGCAGCCGGGGTGATACGACTTCCCGAGAGCTTGTAGGATCTACAGAGACAAATCAGTCAAAAGTATCAAGACATTCATACTCAGTCTTTACTGCCGTTTCTTACTCCCTCAGTCTGCTTTTAACTAAATAAATTCCTTTAGCAGAACCACATGACTGTTTATTGATCCCTTTGGGTTCTAGCTGTCATTGCAAATAGTGAAATAATTTTGCATGTTTACACAGTGAGAACTTCACCATGAGGACAAGCAGGTCCAACAAAACTGAAGACATCTCATTCACATTGTCTGTGGAATGGAAAACGTGCATTCATGTGAAGAGGAATCTCTAATTTTCTGACTTGTAGATGTCTTGTTTCTGTTTTTTTCCCTGTTATCCTACACGGATGCTTGTGCACGGAAGTGTGATAAACAGAGATGCAGAGTCATCCTTCCCTTATCTATTGTTATCAAGTTTTGCACACAAAAACATTTGACTCACAAGCCTAGTGAGCTGACAGACGCTTACCATGTCCATGATCAGATGTCCACATGCGTTGCACTTGTCAGCAGACTGCTGGAAACCAGAGTACTGAAACAGAAACAAAGGCAACAAACCTGGCTGACATAGTTCTTAACCATCTAGAGCAGTCAATGTAAAGTTTAAAAAACTACTCATAAACACCTCTTTAAATCTCTTGTAATAGACAATATCTTTACTGTTTGTAAGGAAAACGGTTGATTTCCATGGTGTCAGTAATAACATTAAGAAATTACAATTTCAGATCATTTGGTTTGAGGATCAGGGTCCAACTCCACTAAATACACAAAGATTTTATTTAATACTATTTGCTGCTTTGTATAAGCTGGTTCAATAGTTAAGGGTTTGTACACTGAGGAAGCAAAGACAAACCCAGTTCAGTTCAAAGTGACTTTGACTCTTATTGCACAGCCAAAAGCTTTTGGTAGAGGGGCAATTAGATGAGGTTTTGTACTGTGAGGGCTCCCAGGGTAAACACGCACAGAGCTACCATAAATGTGTCAACAAGAACAAGCTGGGAAAATGAAAACACAACATGAGCGCTGGCTGTTAAATACATTACAAATATTTGGTGTTGACTATACATTCTAACACTGTATTTACTTGAAGAATCACATTTTTGCAAAGTGCATGTGGTCACACTCTTCAAGCTGACATAGCCCAACTGCACTCCAACCTATAAAGCAAAGCAAAGCAGCTTCTCCAGTTACTGACCTCCTTCCAGTCCCACCCACATGAGGAAACTGACATGAAGGGGCAGCATTAGATACTGAAACTGGGTCACAGGGTCATAGTTGAAGGCTGGCAGAGTATGGGCTGCTTACACTGTGGGTTGGTTACAGTAATACCCCATAACTTTAGGGATTGTTATTTGAAATATTTTCGGTGTCTGTCTCTTTTCTTATATCCCAGTAAAGGTTATAAAAGTGCTATAAAAATTGAGGTAAGCTGAATATTGCTTATATATATTGATCACTCACCAGGAAGTCCTCCTCACAGAAAACCTTCCCTCCGACATAGTAGAAAGCCTTCCCTCTTAGCCTTCGGCCTGCAGAAACAGAAGTCCATTTAAATCATTTTGTTTTTCACCTGAGACTTTTAAAAAGTCCTCAACTGCCAGGCGGTGGGAGCCTTTTTTTATTGTCACTAAGAGATCAAAACTAAGTAGATCAAAGCCGGATAGAAAAGGTACGTCATTGATGAATTGTTAAAATGACATAGTGGAAAATCCTGCATGAGCTATGACTTCGATCTCAAAAAATAGCTCTTATGTATGAAGACCGTTGTGATTAATTAGAGCTATTCAAAAGGTAATGGGCCCTTCTGCAATATTAATCATATCCTGCTGAACCCCGAGCAGATAAATCAGATAAAGGATCTGTGGTGTGCTGGTATTGTGATATAATACTACTGGGAAACTGGGCAGGGCAAAAGACAAGGAGCACATCTGGATCAAACACGTGTGTGGAAAATGCTGATTACATCCAATTACCAGACAGGTGCAACAGATTAAGCACCCTGCTCTATTTGATTTCCTGGTTAACCACAGGCTAAGGCTTACAATGACCTCCTGTTCTTCTTCTTTGTTCCTTTCCAGTGTCTTTCCACGTGGTTGGTATACTTCCTGTCTGTGTATGGTCTGGCTTCTTATATCAAGAAACACACACACACACACACCCAAACCTACGCTCTGAACCTTCTGTTCGCTTCTCGTAGTTATTCTCGCTCAGGTCCCACAGGAAGAGGGAACATTCCTCACATTTTCTGAGTGGGGAGCTTAGGGGTGGGGACAGAAAAGCAGAGGAGTGGCTAGCTTCACTGAACGGCTGCTGTCTTTCCCGCTCTGTTTACCTGGTCATTTGTCTACTGTCTACTAACTCAAAACCTTAAGATTTAGCACAATCAAATGTTTTTCTTTGAATATTTGTGCTTCAACGAAGAGTGTGACCCTTCTTTTTCTCATCTAAAATCTTTACTGCCAACTTGACAATGCATTGTTCATTGATGGTCATTATTTCTTTATTGTGTAAAAGGGTCAAAGTCCGGACTATCCAAAGAAGATAAAAAAATAAATCTTGTGACACCTTTTTTTGAATCAGTGACAAAATAAACAGATTCAATTGTCTAAATTGGTTATACACAATTACATTATCTTACCTTAATAACATTTTTTTTTTTTTAAAAGCATGCACTAACCTATGTCTGGCCAAGGGTCACACATCACTATCTAAAGAGGAGACCAATCATTCTGATTATAGCCAAGGTGTAGACCTGGCCTTGGCCAATTATTGACCAACATTCCTTCGACTGTGTCCCCAAAGGAAGGAGGGAAGGACTAAAGTGAATTATGGGCCATTCCTCTTCTTCACATTCTTGTCCTTTTCTCTGTGAGTCAGAGAGGGAGGACTCTAAGCTTTGTGGAAAGATAAGAGCTTAATTAAAGTCAGGAGTCCGGACTGATGACTTGAAAAGCACCAGAAAGAATGACAACTGTTGGAGTTTTCATAAAAATGTAAAACACCTGAGGGACAGAACTAAACACAAAGCCATTTTCTAATTAAACCATTCTGGAAATTCTCTTGCGTAATCCCATTAAAAAAATAAGAAATTCACGGTGACCCTGCCATGACTTCCTAATCATGCTTCACCCTTGCCTCGCTCTTCTCCATTGGTACATTCCCTAAGCGAGACATATCTTCGAAAGAGAACTTTTACTATAGCAATGTCAAATTTGAAGATCGTGAACAACTGGGCCCGTCACGAATGATAAATAAATCATATCATCACAATTATAAGAGATAAATGTGCTCATGGTTGAATAACTATCATACTCATTCATGAACATAAAAACAGCTGGTGAAACTGACAAAAATGTCATATTTCTACATTGTTTTCCATCACTCAATAGAGCTGACTGAGTTAACATCACCCTGCTGCGCACCTTCTTTTGTAGACATAGCATATATGCCATGTGCAATTTTTGTTTAGAAAGCCTAAAGGACAAACTAAAGTGTATATAATGTTTATATCAATTATTAAATGACTACAAGACTTATAGTATAGCAGCAGGCTAAAAATGAACACACCTAACTGAAGCCTTAATAGCAATCGTGTGTAAGGAATAAATGTGACAGCCCTATTCGTAAAGACACTTTATCAACTCTTAATAAGCTTCCTACTCAGGTAAAAACAATGAAGCAAAAAATGGCATAGAAAAATGTATGTGTGTGTGTGTATTTCCAAAGATTACCAGATGCATTTCAAAAACAGGGACTGGTTTACACAAACTGGAATACTGGAAAAAAATTATACCTTCAGCTGGCCTCCTGTGAGGAAGAGCAGGACCCCAGACAGCCTGATGTGCCTGTTTTGATCCTATCCCTGTCACCTTAATGATTCTGGGCGACAAAGGGCATGTTCGGATGTTTGTACCCATAAAGACCTGTTATGTAACTAAACAGCAGCAGTTAAATAAGATTTTAAAAAAACATTTGAGGAATCCAAGAAGGGACACTTCAAATGAAACCAGAGAGTATCTGACAGCACTGTGCTGTTTGCTGCATGAGTGCATGAATAATACATGTTCCTGCATACCGGCTGTGTGTGGTGAGATGAATGGCCTCCCTGTCCACACTGTATTCCCACTTATTTACACTCTGCTGGTATCACAGCACCTACTGTCCTCCTGGAGCTCCCTCCACAGAGGCCTCATGCAATCGCTGCATTCCTCCCAAGATGAGATGCTTTTCCCTGGGGCCACTCGCAGCAAACACAGCCCTAATGCCCTCACATGGTGCAAGCTATGAGAGGTATGTGGTGTGTAAACTCTCCCCCTCGCTCCATATCAGAAATGAGTCTCAATCTGGGCCTCAATGTGTCCTCTCCTTTATCTCCTCGCTGTGGAACGTACATGGGACAAGAGGCCAAAGGAAAACAGAGATGTTTATCACACTTCTCAGAGCGTAACCAGCTAGGTCAAAGGTGCTGCAGAGTAATGAGCTTTACTAAGGGGTCGCCGCCACAGTGACACGAATACTCCGCATACCCAGCATATGATAATTGGGGCAGAGATTTTTAATTGGTTGCAGTGACGAGCCAGGGAGTCTCATTGTTGTCTGGGTATGAAGCTGCAGGTCAGCGACGCAAAGCAAGGTCATGAGCTTCAACTGGCCGATTGCTCAGAGAGGATTCATAAAATGACCCAACCAGAACAAATAACGGATAACTTCAACAATTCTTGCTTTACTTATTGCTTTAAAAAGTGTGTGTACTTTTTTGCATATATTAATCTAAAAAAAAAAAAACACATTCAGTTGGCAAATGAATCCAGTTGGCAGGTAAAAGTCAGGTTGCAGGTCTTTGTGTGGGCTGGAGAAGGAAGGGGCACACCCACAAACCAAACACCAGCAATATACGACAGTAATCTCTCAATAATTATGCGTTTTTGCGAGGGAAGGAAATGTCTGAAGATGGGGCCACTTTCATTCACCAAAGCAGGGTCTTCAGCAGCCTGTTATTAGGAGGATTAAATAAGCTTTGCATGTGGTGAAATGTGCCCAAAAAGGAAGTCTTATAGACGAGGCACGCTGTGTGAAAGTGTATATACTTACTGCAGGCACTACAGGTGAAGCAGTTGTCATGGTACAGGCTCCCCATAGCCTGGCAAGCCTGGTTGGCTCCATGAACAGCTTTATTGCACTTCACACAGGCACCTGGAACACAAAACAGATACAAATAAGTAATCACAGCAAACCACTCTGCAAGAAGTGATTAGACTTCATTAACACATATCAGATTCATCCCGTACTCGCACCATAGGCTCCGTTATTATTTATACAAGCAGAGAAAAAAAATGACTTCACAACTCAGGAAGCTCGTTCAGTGAGCTGCATTACTGAAAAGGGAAGTTTATCCCTGTCTGCTTATTTGACTTGGCTCTGGCACCCGCAGTTCTGTTATTAAAAGAGCTCGATAACAATCAAAGTGTGCCAACTATCGCCGTTTGTGTGGCTTGATATCAAGACACTGGAGTCTGCTTAATGATAATCCGCCCAGTCATCCAAGTCCAACTCGATTTGATCAAACGTGCAGAGAAAATAAGCGCGTTAATAAGGACAAACCCATGTTAGCAGCAGTTGTCCTCTATGCTGCATGTCGGGTGAAAAATAAACTAATTCAGGCCTTTTCACGTCAGCAAATCACATGAGAGAATGCCGGGTCAATAACAATCTCTGCCTTGACTTTGGACAGCTCCTGAGCAACACAAGGTTTCTGTGTGATCGATGTGTTGCTATTTTTTCCTCAAACTACTGAAGATGTAATATTTTCCAGAGCCATTGTAAAAAAACCCAAAAAACACACATTTCTGCTATCACTGACCATCACTACTGCTAAAAAGGTGTTCAGCTGGAAGCTAAATATAAATGATAAAGTGGGATATGGCTACTCAAATGCATAAATATATCAAACAAGCATTATATATCAACCCTGATGGAGGTGAGCCCCAAGTTCCTGTCTAAGGGTGAGAATGTGTTTGCATGGGCACAGGTTATTTGTGTGTGTGTGCGCGTGTTTTTATAGAAAAACTCCCTGGAGACTATGGGCTGGAGCTCAGCAGAAGTGAGCCGCCCAACCCCGTTTCTCCTAACCCACGTACAAAGAAACTTCTGTTTCCACTGTTTCCAACACACAACACACAGCTGCTCCTCCGAAAACACATTGTTACACCAAATAACCTTCTTTAACTGATTCTCCTTTCAGGCTGCGGTAATACAATATACAGCTGAGCTATAAATAGCGCAGCTAAAGTCTCCCCTTATGCCACCATAGCTAACACATCATCGGGGCCCCGATGGCCGGAACAAAGATTCAGAGATAGTAGAAGGTAATTATTAGAAAGCCAAAGAATGTTGATCTTATGTAAGCCATTTTCTTGACACAAAAAACACAAGAAAATAGTCATGTAGCCTTCAACTGCTGGAGTTAACAAACGAATCTTTTTTAACAGTGTGAATCAGAAGGTATAAGATTCTTAAGAAAGCAGAATCTCATTTCTGTTTTCTTAGTCATTTCTTCCCCATTTCTCTACAAATATGCCTTTCCAGGCCTTTGGCTTAAGTCCCGTATACTGAAACAGTGCAGGAATTATTTAGGGGACTGATGGCTCCAAACGGGGGGGGGAGGAGGAAGGGAAGCAAAACATGCAGAAAAACCTCTCCCTCCCTATCCCACCCTCACCTTTGCCAGCTGTCAAAACTAACAGTGGATGGCAGCTCAGTGGCCAAAATTCCACTGACAGAGAAACAATCTCTCACCTAATAACTGAAGCACTCTTTCCATCTAAAGAGTAAATTGTAAGTAAATTACCCTTTAAGATGCTGAACTGCAGGTAAAAATATAACTGATGAGGCTTTGTTAGCAGCTGGCATCGTTTCCAAAACCTTTTGCCAATGCCTAATTGTTAAATGCCTTTCCTTTACCTACAGCCAATTACATTCACTTGCATGATTGCTAACTACTTTTTTAAAATCTCAATGAGGGAAAATAGCTTTAAGGTTCTACTGACTCAGACTGGGAGGCGTAACACTCAAGCCAATTCCAGCTTTCTGCTTGTGCATTTATAGAGCTGGTAGTATTATTATATTTCCAATTAGCCCCAAGTATTCACATAATAAAGGAGCAAAGGAGCGGCGAAGGGCTACTTATTTGACTTAATTTCATTGTTTAGCATGGCAGCAAAAGTAAGTATCCGCCGTTTATTCTAAAAATAAACCGTACCGTGGGCCGTTTTCATTTGTGGAAATATTTCCTAACTTTCATGCATGCACACAGACAGACTTCTCACCCAGAGGTGAGAAGCCTGTTAAATACTGTCAACTTCCGCAGGCTTTATATTCACAGACAATGACACACACACATGCGCGGTGGGATATCACATACACACACGAGAATCAGCTTCCAACAGGCTGCCAGAGTGGAGGAGAAAGCCAATCCCTGAGAAGAGTTAAAAATGATGCTTTCCCCTCGACAGCCAGATGGGATAAATTACTTCTCCATCTTAACACCAAACACGCCAGTAAATGTATGTGTTTGTGTGTCTGTGTGGAAGCTGGAGGAATGGGGCAGGGGAGAGGGAAGGGGGAGGCTATGGGATCTCCAACCACTTGGCTGAACTTGTCTATAAATCTCACATCCTTTTAGGCTCATGTGGCCGAGGACAAAGACACATCCACAAACTTGCCCTTCAGTCTCTACACAACTGTCTGCTCATCTATTCATCCGCACCACGGGCCCCCCTAAACTCGTCTGGGACCCCCTGTCCCCTAACCACGGTTTAATGTTGAAGTTTCATTTTTCAAATTCCTGCAGACATTCCTCCGTGTTCCCCTAGTGCAACCATTTGGCTATGAACCATTTCTTTTTCCCACAGAACCCACAACTGCAGTGGCCTGTCCACATCATGCAGCAATGGGAACACGGTCCCAACCCTGCATAGAAGCACACCCCGATGGGTCAGGTAAATGTAGTGCACTGGTTTTAAAAGCACAATGCATGAACTTTTACTGAGTGTAGTAAAGTCCCATTGCAGCATCACTAAGTAATCAGAAACACAGACCAGATCCACATGTCAAATTCTAAATGTCTTTTAGACGACAGTGATGTATAAGAAACGAGCTTCCAAACTTTTTTTTTTGCTTTTTTGGAAAGCATGACTCAGAATGAGACACGGTCTGGAGGGAAACTCCTAATAGGAACTAAGGCATGTGTGGGCTTTGTAGGAATGAGTGTGGGAAAAATTGTAAAATAATAATGTATATATGTTATTCTGAAACTAAAATCTTAACTGGCCATGCCCTCCTACACGTCCGTAATATCCATGTTGCAGGGCTATTTATGAGCCGGGTCGTGACAGTGATGTATGCCAGAACATCTTCTCTTACACACCAATACAAGCACACAGGGGGAGCTGAGGAAGGCTGTGAATTGCAATCGTGACATTCCAGCAGCAAATTCCTCCTGCAGAGAGGTGAGGGTGAGCGCTGCATGTTTGTTTAACGCAGAGCTTTGTGGCTTTAAAGACATCATCCATCTCACACTCTTTCCTATTATGTTTCCTTCCGTCCGTCTTAGCTTTGAAGACATGGCAAACGCTTAAGCATCAACGTTCCCTGAAAAAGGTAAAATATCTCAGCGATTTGTCAATTGATCTCAGAGTGAAGTATGATTTTCCCAGAAACCTCCTATTGCAAAAATCCCACAGTCCACACAGACCAGCCAAAGTGCTGCAAGCACTGATATGATAACCAGATACTTGAATATTCTGCTGCTGGTGGACATTTTTTCCAACCCTGCCCACATCTGCAGGGCGTATACACCACTACAGACCTTTTAAATGCCAGTTCTACCAGTCACAGGCCTCATATTTATTATGATTTGTCCACATGTGCGAGTACTCAACACATGCAAAAGCATGCATGGCATGCACTAAGTAAAAAGAGAAATGTGCAAGCACAGGTCTTTGGCAATGACAGTAGATAAAGTTGAAATAAGTAGGAACAATAACAGTCACACTAAATGTCACACAGATATGACTGAAGAGAGCAAGCTCGCTCTGGAACGTTATTAATGCTGCGTCATATAAATTACATCTCTGGGAGGAGACGAGACAGTTTTTCTTTTTAGCATCTGCCTGTTCTTTTTTTCTACTGCCACAGGGTTTGTGAAAAAAGAAAAAAGGCCAAACACATTTTCATCCCAAACAGGACAACAAACACAAACATCACCTGCCTCGATACGTTTAACTATGTTATCAGTCAAGACCACTGGGCTGCACTGCAGTTAAAACCACAGAAAACAGAAAAAATGTTGGTGTGTGTGTGTGTGTGTGTAAACCCAGACAAAAAAATGACAGACAGTGTGTCCATGTGTGACATGAAACGACACACAAGTGGGTTCATGTTATGAGCAGTGGGTGGGCATCTCTGCCCTTCACCTGGTTTTGGGACTAACTGACAGAAACCCTTTTGTTGATCTTGTTAATCTGAAGTCTTACCAAAGTAGTCAGCGTTCGGTTGGGCATCCATCTCTTTTTCCAGCCGCTTAGTGAGGGCCTCTAATTTCATTTCAGCTGCAGAAGGTGCCTGTTCAGAGGGCTGCGTGAGCAGAGGCTGGACAGGCCTGGAGGAGCATAGGCCTGCAGCTTCAGCACTCATCACCTGTCCACTTGGAAGTATTTGGCTCCGGCCTGGAATCTGGCCGGTGCTTTTGGAGACACTGCCAGGGTTCGGGGAAATTGATGTCCCTTTGGCTTCAGGTTGAGGCTTTTCAGATGATGTAGGTAGGACAGAAGAAGCTGCCGCTGGGCCATTAAGACTGTTGGAAGGATTTGAAGCTGAAGAGGGCACATAATGGGCTGCAGGCTGGATGGAGGACTGCTGCACATGGAAGTTAGCTCCTCCGGTGAAAGCACTCAAAGGCAAAGCAGGGATCAGGTCTGGTTTTCCAGAGCCAGAGGGCTCTCCAGTCCAATCTCTGGCTGTCCTAGAGGAGCTGGACGGACTTAAATTGACAGCCTGACTCGGCTGTGATGGAAGGCTGCTGAAGGTGGAAGGTGCTTGAAGGCTCTGGGGTGGTTGCAGAGGTGTATTGCTCCCACTGTCTGACAAAGAAGGGGGGAGCTGGTTTTCTCTGGGTAGGGCCCAAGCAGCTGGCGGGCTGACGGGGTGGCGAGCATGAGGAGATGCAGACTGAGCAGAGTTTCCAGGACTGGGAGGAGAAGGGCTGCTGTGTTGGTATGAGCGTGGCTCTAAGCGCTCCTTATTATCGTAATTACTTCCGTAGCCAAATGCCCTGCTGGCTGGAAGTTCAGACTGGATACCAGTGTGGTGTTTGGGGCCGTCAAACTGGTTCCCAGGCCCGGTGCTCGGCACGGGGCCAGAGAGTATCGGCGGCTTTGCTGACGCCTCACCCGGCAGTCTGTAGCTGTTGATGGGCGGTCTGTCTTTGGTGTAATACGTGCTGTTATGACCCCCATTCATTTTAATAGCCTTGTTGTTTTTGGCCATCTCCTCTTGTTGCTTCTGTATGTGTATTTTTGTCATTTTAGAAGCAAAAACTCTTCTTGTCTCTTCAAAGTCCGGATTATTTCCCGCATCCCTCCTCATTCGAAATAAGCCATCTCTGGATGCTTCATACATATTCAAGTCCTCGATAAACTTGCTCGCCTCTAGTCCAAGATCCTCGTATTTTTCCATATTGAGAAAAAAGTGAACGTATACTCAGTAAAAGTAAAGTTACAAGTAGTTATATTTGGACGCGACAGCTAAGCTTAATCACAAATGTCTGTAAAAGAGTAACACTTCCAGAGTGAATAAGCAACTCTACAGAGGACAAAAGTCCACAGACTGAACTTTTCGATTATTTCCAACCTTTCCGTTCCACTTAATCCTCCTCGGTGAAGAATAAAAGGTTTTTTTTTCCCCGGTGAAACTGTCCGTCCGTCCAACTCAGCTCAGTACAGCCCAAAAGAAGCCGCCGTATGTCTGATTATAAATGCGAGCAGATCTCAGATCAGATACCCTGGACGACCCCACCACAACCTGCCTCCTCCTCCTCCTGCTGCTGCTGCTTTACTGCCCCAGCGGGAAACCTTCATCCAAAACTTTTTTTCCGAAACACTTCTAATGAGAAAAGAAATCACTTCATAGAAGTATGAATAAAAAATACGCCGTTAATGGGGCGACGGTTGTCCGGTGGAAGTTGTGAGCAGTTGTTGAACAAACCGTGGAAGAAACGCCGGAGCGCGGAGCCAGACGTGGCCACCGGTCGACAGTTGGGACTGAAAACAGGGAACAGTTTGTTTTAAAGGCGCAGGGCTCAAATTAAGGTCGACGGCCGCAGCTGAAAATATCACCTCTGTCATTTGTAACACCTAATGTGTCGTTGAAGCTTTTAAGATATCGCCCGTGTCTTGTTTAAACGTACCGGAACATGTGGGCAGATCTCCACCCGCTTCTTTTTTGTTCACTTGCGTTTGCATCCTGTCATCTTTAAAAATATCCACAGTTGACTCAGTCTGAGGCAAAAAAAAAGACATTCAGTTATTTCCTTTTTGCGCCATGAAATCTCATTAAACAGCAGTAGCTCCAGGTTCAGGAACTTTTAGCTTCTGAAAAACTTGAGCATGGGATTAGCTACATTTAATTATAATCTCCTTCTAATTACAGGGCAGTTTACACTGAAACTTACT
Source organism: Craterocephalus amniculus (assembly GCA_036024015.1). NCBI lineage: Eukaryota > Metazoa > Chordata > Actinopteri > Atheriniformes > Atherinidae > Craterocephalus > Craterocephalus amniculus. Next base: position 2,828 of record JAVQJG010058724.1, on the reverse strand, counting down.
TAAATGATGTTTAAGCCCCAGACCCGCACTAAAGTGTTGTTTTACTACTTAAATGGTCTGTTCAGTGGTAATACTTTACTGAGCAAATACAACAGTCTATACAGAACCATAAAGTTACTATTTGTTTAGAAAAGAACCATAACCATGGATATTTTGCGTTTTTATTGGACCTTAAAGCAAAATTCAAACATTTTAAAAATGGATACATCGTCATTGGAAGCAATCATTTTGAAAATGGCCCCTCAAAATGGATTTCTATAGTGATGCAGAAAGTATCAAACATGATACATTTGGTGCTATAGGATAAATTAGCGCTGACAGGCTGCCTATTATTTGCTTGAACATCATACACCCCCCAAATACATCCATCTCCATCTCCAAATACCTCCAGAAATAAGGGAAAGGAAAGATGGGGTGCGTGAGTGGTTAGGCTTACACTCAGGTAGGCAAAAGCTGCCACTGGAACACTCTGACAACTGTTTCTACTTGTCCCACATCTTGTTAAGAGCACAGTTGAATAATTCTATAAACCTTACTCCTGACTCTGAGTGGAATATTTGAAACAGAAGTGGTGTAGACACCCGCAGCTAATTTGCAAAAACTAATATATACGGACAGGATGTTAATGCGGCCTCTAGAATGCTGCCAGACAGAATTAAAATACAGGTGTTTACAGCTTGTGAGCCTCAATCATCTGTATGTTGTATTATACAGTGACAGTACTTTTCAGGCAGCATACCACTGCAGATTTGTTAGAAACATCTGGGACATTAAGAAGCAAACTATTCAGAGATTGCTCACGTGCCCATTGATCTTATTACATTGAAGTTTATTAAACAGGATTTTTTAATTAAATTAACAAAGCAGAAGTAGCAATTTGTGATGTATGGGCTATCGCATAAACTGAGCACACATCTAACACAAATGTCACTGGGACAAAGAAAAGGTGGTCTTCATAATGCACGTTACAAAAAAGAGGTGATAAAAATTATATTGCACATGATAAACTATCAATGTGGTCATTTATCATAAAGAAGAAACCATGTTTAAGACCTCAGTCTTTAATTTTTCATTTAAAACTGAACACATATTTGCCATCTTCATCCCTAGTGTTTGCTTTTCAGCCGCTTTAGTGAGATTTATTTAAACATCAATTTAGCCAGTCATATTCGAGAGATCATCAAAACTTCAAAAAGAAAACAAAAACAACACTTTCCTCTCCAGACTCAATCCTCTGTACATGTTTAATGTTGGAAATGATCAATTAAAATATTTTCAGTTGTTGGAAACAAGCAGTAAAATCAAGAAACCAGTGCATTGTTAAATCACATGACTTTAAACATATTCACACCCCACATAAAAAAAACTGTAGCATGTCTTGAACTGATGATTAAAAGCTAGATTGTTGTATGATAATATAATTTACACAATGCCATAAACAGTGGCAAGGCTGACTTCAAACAGCAATATCTTGTGTATGAATGAAGCATTTGTGTCCACACACAAGTTTAGCTTTGTCCTGGACATGATTAAAGTACTGAGCTCTCATAATGAACCATCATAAAAAAAAATCCATACAGGAATAGAAGATCAGCTTTGGGGTCGACCCAACAGTTTCTCAAGTGGAGGGGAGTGATTTTCTTTAACTCATCAAAGTCAACTCGTGCTGCACATCCTTGGGTAAGAGAGGCTTTGACTGTGCTGAAGAAAAAGTGAGTCACAGTGCAATACCATCGTCTATTCATAGTTGTCATGGCAACTGCAGAGCTGACGAGAAGTGTCAAATGATAGCAGAGGCTGACGGTGACAAAAATTAATTGTTAGAGGAACTCCATCAGTCCAGTTCACACCTCATTTCAACAGAGATATAGTGCAGAAATACTCTCATCGTCCTTCTGTGTGAGTTTTAGTGTTGCCTGGCATCTCTGACCTGTCTAAAAACAGCAGCACTGTGGCTTCTTGTAATGACACAGCAGCTTCAGCCCCACATCCACTGATTCAAGTTCACATATTTATAAGCTGCTGGTGAGTGTAGGAATAGAAAAAGAGCTGGAGCAATATCACAGCAATGCAGCAAATCAGAGGTTAAATGTTAACTACAGCATGCACAGTCATGCTGGGAGAAAGAAACCATGACAAAGAGAAAAGGAAAACCAAAGAGACGAGAGAAAATCAAAGGCTTTTGTATCCTTGACCTTCTTCTGTTTTGTGCTGTGATGACATCTGATTTGGTTCAGATCTGATTCATTTGACATGATAGAGAGAATAGCTAACAGTTTATGCTCCTCTCTTATTCCTGGTTCCTTTTCCTGTTTTTCTGTCTCTCCTCAGAGCCTTTTCCTGTCAGCTGAGGAGCAGCAATAAATCCCAGAAATATGGAAAAATGTGGAAGGTTGGAGTGGACCATTGTTTATCCATTTGCTAATTTTTTATCTACAAAATGAGACAACACAGCTTTATCAGTCATGTGCTGTTCCTCTTATTTTCTGCAATAAATGAAATCATGATCCGGAACAAAAGCTGACCTTGCAAAACCGATACAAGAGTTGCACATTTAAGGCATCAATTTCTTCATGAGCATGATCTTTCACAAACTCACATTAGGCAACACATTAGTCACATTTTCACTGTCAAAGTATTTATACCCATTGGCATTTTTCCTTTTGTTGCTAGGAATTAACATGGAATTTCTTTTTTTTGCCATTTATATTAATTCCTGTGAAGCAACAACAAATATGAAAAAGAAATAAAGTGTGTAGTAGAAATCACCTTTTTTGGTATGCATGACATTTTTAGGGTCTTCTTGGTTTTTGTATGTATGTATATAA
>JAVQJG010058708.1:0-10240 GCA_036024015.1 Craterocephalus amniculus | reverse complement strand
TCACTAGTGTTGAGCAGGTGGAAAGCAAAAAAAATAAAAAAAAATAAAATAAAAAAATATTATATATATATATATATATATATATATATATATATATATTCATTTATTTATAGCATGTTTATATATGTAAAATTTTTTTGCCATGATGGTCACTGGAGAGTTACGGAATATAATATTAAAAATATGTCAGAGCCACTGTACAAAAAAACGATTAAATTCTGTAGAAAAAAGAAAAAATTCGGACTTTTTTGATAAATAAAATCTTCCTTAGAAATATTTTTTTAGTTTTTATGAAAAATGTCAGAAATTTGAGATAGAACTCAGAATTCTGCCTTTTAATATTACTCCGTAGAGAGTAAAGTTGAGGGTTTAAGTAAATAATTTCCTATAAATTCAGACAGCGGACGAACTTTTCCAGGAAGTTAATCCGTTTGATGTGGCTGCAGCGGTGGGAGGAATAAATAAATAAAAGCATGACGTAAACCTTCCACACAGAAAGAGGAACTCCATGTGTTTACCTTCTACTGTGGAAAGCAGATGAGTTTATTTACAGCCGCGTTCAAGGTCCATCTGTAAACTCTGAACTCTGGACGGTCGGCTGAGTTAACACGGGCTTGTTTTTTGTTCTTTGTTTCCTGAGCTAGCCATTTATCTTTATGAACAGAGTTATAAGTGGAACTCATGTGGCTCAGATGAGGGACTGAATTCTTTATTTAAACAATTTCTAAAAATATTTGACAAAAAACGCTAAATTCTGCTTCAGCAACTTGAATAAAAATAAATGTTAAAATTTATTTAATTTTTTCTTTATCAGACTGATGAAAAACTGATGGAATCACTAACAACCCTAAAAAAACAAAATTCCGTAAAAATAAATTCAAATAAATCTTCATGTAACCAACCTTTAACCCTTTGAAGCCTGTTTTTTTCTACAAAAAATATTTTACTTCTACAAACTTCTTTATATATTTTTACCTGCGACTTTTTATTTTATTTCAATTTATTCTACACAAATATTTATAACACATAAATTTATATTTATTATATAAAACATGCCTGTATACCATCCTCACCGTGCAGAAAACAGCCTTTTGTGTCTGAATATGGACATCAGAGGAAACAGAAAACTAAGTTGGCCTAAAACGCACCCCAGTGTTTTAAATTTTTTTAAATTTTTAACGTATCCCGGGCTTATGGACTTAAAGCCCCGCCTCCATGCTTACCTCATCGATGTCATCCTGGTCCGGCTGACCTGGCTCGTTGCTCTTCCTGATCTCCTCTCTTCCTGATCCTGGACCTGTCAATCAATCACATCAGTAATCAATCAGCGATGCCGCGTTCTGGAACGTTCCCCGTGCATGGCAGTAAGGACTAAACCGTCTCACCCGTCTTCTTGGGCTTGTTGTTGGGGAGTTTCTTGACGGAGCTGCCGTGGCTGAGGCGGCGGACCGGGCTGGTCAGCCATTTCCTCAGAGTGTTTCCGGAGCGTTTGGGACCGGGCGAGCTGGACTGCAGCGAGCTGAGGGACGGCTGAGGCTGCAGGTTCGCCACCGACTCCGTCTTCCCATCGGAGCCGCTGACGTGGTAATTCTCTGCAGGGGAAAATACGATTTCATTTAATGCCCAAACCTGCACCAGGAAACGCGCTCGGCATCGTGTGCGAGGGTCCGTCAACAATCGGTTTTAATTCACATTAGAGGGAAATCCTGATTCTCTTCAGATTTCACTCAAATGTTGAAAACATTACAAACCATTTTATGGAAGTTAGGAGCAAAGTGTCCGTAAAAAGCTGAAACAGGAGCAACAGGCACAAAAGTCTGTAAATCAGATGTTCACCAGTCTGAGACACACTGGCTCTAAACATGGAGAAGTTCCACCATCTACAGCATCGTTAAATCCGATGGTAACTACACATCTACTAAAATAATGTGGAGTTCCCCAAGGCTCAATGAAGGGCCCACTGTAGTTCATCGTCTACAAAGTTGCAGGTTTACCTTCTACTGGGAATAAAATACGTTGTTTATGTTTTACGTGGGATAAAATATGATGTTTACGTTCTACCGGGAATAAAATATGGTGTTTACGTTTTATGTGAATTAAATCATGTTTACGTCTTACTGGAGTTAAAATACAATGTTTTGCGCAGAATAAAATATATTCTTCACAATCTGCTGGGAATAAAATACAATGTTTACCTTCTACTGGGAATTAAATTTGTTGTATATGTTCTACATAGAATAAAATAGGATGTTTACGTGTTACTGAGAATTAAATCATGTTTAAGTCTTACTGGAGTTAAAATACGTTGTTTATGTTTTACAGAGAATAAATTATGTTATTTTACGTTCTGGGAATAAAATGTGGTGTTTACGTTCTACCGGGAATAAAATATGATTTTTACGTTTTACTGAGAATAAAATCATGTTTACGTCTTACTGGAGTTAAAATACAATGTTTACGTAAAATAAAATATGATGTTAACCTTTTACTTGGAATAAAATACATTGTATACGTCCTATGTAGAATAAAATATGTTCTTCACGATCTGCTGGGAATAAAATACAATGTTTGCCTTCTACTGGGAATAGAATATGTTGTTTATCTTTTACTAAGAATAAAATATGTTTACGTTTTACATAGAATAAAATATGTTGTATATGTTCTACATAGAATAAAATATGATGTTTACATTCTACCGGGAATAAAATATGGTGTTTACATTTTACTGAGAATTAAATCATGTTTATGTCTTACTGGAGTTAAAATACGTTATGTTTTACTTAGAATAAATGAAGTCATTTTTACGTTCTGGGAATGAAATATGTTGTTTAAGTTCTTCTGGGAATAAAATCCATTTATATTCTAGGTAGAATGAAATATGTTGTTTACGTTCTACTGGTATTGAAACATGGATCAACGAGATTCTTGTTTAATGTCCATTTGACAGTCTTGATGTTTTTGGAAGTCTCCCAGCATAACACAGAGCTGGATCACAGCGTCAGCCTCGGCTGGTTGTTGATGACGCCCGGCCCGACGGCGTCATGTTGGCCTCCTGAGCAGCAACAGATCTAGATGTTCCAGCACATGTGACTTGTACGCGAGCGGCGGTCACGCGTCAGATCAGCTGCATCTCACACAGCTGCCGGCGCCGGGCTGCGGCCGGAAACTAGAGCTCTCGGCGGGTCAGCGGGATCTCCTGAGGGGCTCCTTTTTACAACCTCCACATCCACCCCCTCCTCCAAGTTCCAGGCTCTATGTGCTCTGCGGAGGAAAGGCCTGAAACATGTGACCTTCTCTTATCTCTGCGGCATGTTGCTCGCTGAAGAATCCACAACAAAGTGTTACAAACATCAGCAGAGTGGCGTGAGGCTGCAGCGGCCATGTTTGTGAGAGTTAATGTGTTTATCAGAAACATGGAAGCAGATAAAAGTTCTCCAAACAGCAGCCAAGGTCAAGCAGCCCGGCGAGTTTCTCTCTCCCCTCCGCCGTCACACTTCAGAGGAAGCCAACATTCCTGACATCAGCGACTCAGTCATGTGTTGCTAAGTGAGGAACAGGTCAGGGGTCACGTCTCCGCCACAGCTGCCTGACCACACACCCCCCACAGATGGAAAGATGCAGCACATTTCCATGTGTCCGGCTGGGATTCACACTGCCGGAGTGCCCCAAGGCTCCATACTGGGAACTTTTCTTTTAATGTTGTCATCTTGAGATGTTTACCTGTGAAACACCTGCAAACCTGCTCACCTTCACTTTTACCTTCTGCTATAGCACAGCTCCTCACACATGAACACCTTCCTAGGATTACATCACTCCTTCCTAAGATTACATCACTCATTCCTAAGATTACTTTACTCATTCCTAAGATTACTTTACTCATTCCTAAAATTACTTTACTCATTCCTAAGATTACATCACTCATTCCTAAGATTACTTTACTCATTCCTAAGATTACTTTACTCATTCCTAAGATTACTTTACTCATTCCTAAGATTACTTTACTCATTCCTAAGATTACTTTACTCATTCCTAAAATTACTTTACTCATTCCTAAGATTACTTTACTCATTCCTAAGATTACTTTACTCATTCCTAAGATTACTTTACCCCTTTCTAGGATTACTTTACACCTTCCTAGGATTACTGTACTCATTCCTAGGATTACTTTACTCATTCCTAACAATACTCAATATTCACACATGAAAACATGAAAAACAGCTTCCCAGGATGTCGCACAAAGTCAGACCATAAAAAATTCCAAAAATCTCCATCCCAGACTCTCCAGGCTTCAGTCAGCATTCTGATAGTTAAAGTTCATAACAGTCCAGTTTGAAAACAGTTGAACCAGTATGGCTTATTGGGAACCAGTATGGCTTATTGGGAACCAGTATGGCTTATTGGTAACCAGTGTGGCTTATTGGGAACCAGTGTGGCTTATTGGGAACCAGTATGGCTTATTGGTAACCAGTATGGCTTATTGGTAACCAGTGTGGCTTATTGGGAACTAGTATGGCTTATTGGGAACCAGTATGGCTTATTGGTAACCAGTGTGGCTTATTGGTAACCAGTGTGGCTTATTGGGAACTAGTGTGGCTTATTGGGAACCAGTATGGCTTATTGGGAACCAGTGTGGCTTATTGGGAACCAGCATGGCTTATTGGGAACCAGTATGGCTTATTGGGAACCAGCATGGCTTATTGGGAACTATTGTGGCTTATTGGGAAGGGTTGCAGGAGAAAACTGCTTAATGCTTCTGTTAGCATTAAGCAGTAACGTTAGTATGTTTAGCCACAAGCATTTCAGCTAGTTAGCCCTGTTAAAGCTAACTAGTCTGTTAAAGCTAACTAGCCTGTTAAGGCTAGCTAGCATGTTACAGCTAGCTAGCCTGTTAAAACAAACTAGCCTGTTACAGCTAACTAGCCTGTTAAAACAAACTAGCCTGTTAAAGCTAACTAGCCTGTTAAAGCTAGCTAGCTCTGAGTGATGCTGGGACTCTTTTCTTTGGAGACGAACATTTCTGATGGAAATGAGTTGATCTCAGTTTAACTGTCAAACGGGGTGATAATAAAGTTGATGAGGAGGATCTACCTTCATCCTTCATCTCTGCTAGAGTTAGCGAACTGGCTAGCGGCCGGGGAAGGCGGTGAGGGGAAAACTAGTGCAGTGCAGAGGTGGAGGATGAATGACGGACCATGAATCCTCTGGAGACCAGATGTGAGTCCAGACCTGAACCTGGTGGAGATGCTGAGGTGGACGAGCTGAAGCGGAACGTTTTCCTGATTCTGTCCAGTAAATAACGAGACGTCACGTTGAATTTGCATCCTTTTGTCCCGACACATAAAACCTTCGAACTGAAAGGAGACACGAGTGCGTATCTATTTTTATCTCTAAAGTGTAAAAGAGGAATAAAAACGAATGAGTCAGCGATCTTCACAAAGCCATTTCCATGTGAAACATGGATAATTTACATTCCTCTGAGCGGAGAGACTCCGTGCTGCAGCTGGAGAACGCCGTCGCACCGCGAACACCGACGGCCACAATCAGGTGAGACCCATCAAGGAAGCTTTTGTTCTGACCCACAGAGAGACAGACAGCCCACTGTTAGATCTCCCATCACTCACCATCTTTAATCAGACGCACACTCAGATGTGACTTCCAGCGTGCAGAAACCCGAGCTGCAGCCTGAACGCAGCAGAACAAGGCTTTTTGTCCGTTTCATTCTCCGGCTACACCACACACACATGCTGCCCATGAATGCCTCTATTGACAGGACAGTAGTGGAGCTCAGACCCACTGAACTCTATACGCACACACACAACACGCACACACACACATCTCACACCTGACTTCCTGTTTTCTCTCATTAGTCAGAAACTTTAATCAACCTTCTCCTTTACCATACCTTTTTCCCCTCTTCCATCCCACAAGATGTAAGGAAACCTTGCATTTTGTTCCCAGAATAAATAATTCTGAATTAAAATCTCCTCCAGGCTTTCATGTACAGCTTTTAGGGCTGGGACGATACGCTTTCCTCCCGATTCGATTCCTGTGACATTTTTCAGTAACGATTCGATTTAAATTGCGATTCTCGTGATTCTTTGATATTGCAGAGTTTTATGGAAAAAACAAAAAAAGCCACAACATTCTACTGCTATAATGCCCAACAAGTAACACAGAAAAAAATTAAAAATTAAAAATGAAGACACTTAACAAAAAAAAAAAACTTTTAAAATTGTGCAATAAAAAAAAACCTTGATTTCGATTTTTCTACTCTGTTTACCCACCCCTAACAGGTTCTACTCGGAAAATGAAAATATCCTAAAAAAAGTGCTAAGATTAAATGTACACACGGAGCCAAATATTATGCAAATCAATATATTTCAGCTTTAATGTGTTTAGATCTTGCTGATCAGGATTTGCAGCTTTAAAAAAAAAACCCTCAAACTTCTTTGCGATGTTTGTGAGGGTTTTTGAAAATTTTCCAATGCTGTTTTTTACTTCTGTTTGATATTTTTTATTAGAAAGGATCAAAGACAAGAAAATATAGAATACAAGACTCAGATCTTGTTTTGCAGTCCTTTTTAGACACCCACAGTTAAACAGTTATATAATAAAAGTAATAAACAATGATCATTTGAAAAAAAAAAACACAAAAAACTAAGTATAATATTAAAAGCAAAACAAGACTAAAAACTGGCCTGAATGGCCTCATGCCGACCCAAAGAAGGCCAGGAAACCGTGCCATTTGTATTAAATGTGTTTGCTGATACAGATCTTGTTTATTTGAAGTGTGCAGCATTTTAAGATGAAATCTGCTCTCTACCAGCAGGGAAACAGATTCCTCTGACTGACAACAGGATTTATATCAGCTCCTTTCTTTGGTCTGAAGTTGCATAAAAGCAGGTTTGGCCCACTCCAGGCTGCCATACGGGAAACAAATGGGTGCATTCCAACACGAAGCCGCCCGGCGCAGCGAGCGGGGAAGGAATGCGAGAACCTGAGTAAAAGTTTTACTGTAGTTCTTGTCAGTACAGTCGATCAGAGGCACGCTGCCCCTCCCTCTGCTCGCCGGCACTCCTCCCATCATGCTCTTTGCTCAATGACAGGAAGAGACAGTAATCTGGGAAGATGACATTCCTCTCATACCTCCCTCCGCTCTGCGCCGTACTTTCTGACAACACCAACCACAGACTGAACGCAAGATGAAGCAACAACCAGCCTGAGGGCTCAGGTGGAGGCATTAAAGCAGAGTAGTTGTTCCCCGGTCCTACCAACATGTTTAAAAACATGAACATGAAGACATGCAGGATCTGTTTGCAGTTTGGGTTCAAACGTTCCTGCAGCCCCAGATCAAAGGACACGGAGCAGATAGGAGTGCTCAGACCATATCATGTGATCAGAAAATGCAACTTTCTTTTGCCAATTGTCATTTTTATGACAACTAAAACTTTTTGAACCTCAAATTAAGACCTCATAGAACTTCTTTAACCTTTTAATGTCTTACCTAAAGAAAATTCTAATTCTTATTTATAAGGTCGTTATTTTCTTGTTTTAATTTTTTCATTTATCTTATTTTGACAATATATTTCTTAAATCTTTTTCTTTTTTGTTTTTTTTAAAATAGTTTTTACTTGTCCTGTTCGGGATTCTATCGGCAGAATGAGGGTCTGGCTGCTGTGTTTATACGCTTCATATTCGCTGGAGTCTAATATATTCCTGCTGAATAAACCTTAAAACCTGACTTATGAGTGATGTGCAGCTCTTTTGGGAGAAATATGGTTCCTGATCAAACTTTTTCACGTTTTGGGGTTAAAAAAGCAAACTAATAATCACAAAACCCGGCAATGTAAAACAAAAGCAAGAATAGCGATTTCAATCAAATCGGCACACAAAAAATATTGTAAAAGAATCGAGTTGGGAAGAAAGCACATCCTCCCAGCCCTAGTTGTCGTCACCACATGATGATGATATTGGTCTCAGAAACTTCATGTTACAAATATGATAAGTTTCCCTCTAAACGACCATATCTGTGATGCTACAATAATGAGAAAAGTTATTTTTCAAAAGCTTAAAAAATTCTTGGGCCTAAGCACTGAAACCTTCCTCAAAGTCCCCAGTGACTTCCATCTTAAACACAGATAACAGTTCTGTTTTGGTTCTGCTAGATCACAGCTGACCGTAATGTTGTAATCGTATGACTGAAAAACTGGATGGGAATCTACAAACTGTTAGTTTTAAACCTATTTGAAAGAAAGGGACTACTTTAGATCAACTGGTACCTAGATATACAGTAGATAGATATACTAGATATACTGGTGGTAGATATATCTACCCCAACAAAGATAATGCGGAGTTCCCCAAGGCTCCATGCTGGGCCCTCTATAGTTCATTTCAAGCTCTTATTCTGGAAACAAACCAAATATCTGATAACTATGGTGAGGACACTCAAATCTGTATTAGTTTCTCCCTTCCCTAGACAATAAACGATTACGAGGGGACTCTGGTCACAGTCATAGCTTCACTTTGTGAGGTGGATGTTCCAGACTTTTCACAAGCTAAACAAAAGGTTTCAATCCACCAATCAAGTTTTATTTGTATAGCTCTTTACAAAAACCCAAAGGGTTCTCAAAGTGCAGCATAATAATAAAAAAAATACGTGAGAACAATGCTTAAAACATAAAACGATGCATAAAAATAGAAGTGGAAAGTGCAACAGTGGTTTATTACTGTACCACTATAGTAATTTGAGATAAGATTGATCTGAAATTAGGCTGTTACCTTTGGAACCAATAAGACAATCCAATCTCAGCCAATAATGTTAAAACCAGTGGATCAATTTTCAAAATCTCTGTGTCATTTTGGACACTGAGCTAAGATTTAACAGCCGTATGAAAAGAGGAACCAAATAAGCCTTTTACCATTGAAAAAGAAAAAGGGCTGATATGATCTGAAGTCTGCATTTCCCTGGTTTCTGTCAAGCAACAGATGTGTGGTAACTGAGTCACCTCCACTCATCCAGGATCAGCACACACCTGTACCACAGTCCCACCCTCCATTTCCAGTTCTCCCAGTCACAATGTGATAAACAACAAGCCAGGAAACCTACAGATCACTGACGCTGTCCTTTCTATAAAAAACAAGTAAAACATGACTAACATTCAGCCTGATGACCTGCAAACAGCCTGCCTCATCTCTGGAAAAATGTTTGGGCTTTTTATGCTGATTTTCTTCATGACTAACAACTTTTCATGAAGCAGATGTCACCAAATCAGACCACACACACTTCCTGTTAAAGTGCAAGATCAACTAAATCTGTCAAACTGAAAACAATCAGAGAGCCTCAGGATTTACATGGAAGCAATTTGGTTTTGATCCATAACTTCTCAAGTTTTCTGACAATCTTTCAAAATCTCATTCAAACATTTTCTTCCTTTCCCCATTTTCACCTCAGTCCTGGTACACGACCGGTTTCAGGTGAAGGTGTTTTTCCTTTATTTAGCCACTTAACTCTGACCCATGAATCATTCAAGTAGGAAAAAACCCTCCGAAGAAAACACCTTAGCTAATATTAGCTACTTGAGACTGAACATCTCTTTCTTTGGACAAACAGAGAGGCTGATATTTTGCTAAGCCCATCTTGGTTAACTTTATTCTGTGTCAACTAATGCCAATAAAGCAGCCCATAATATCTGGAATCCAACAGCTGATATGATACAGGCTAACACAGTTTCTAACATTTCCATGTTTATGCTAACAAAGCAGCAATTGTTATCTTGTTTTGAGTAATGTTCTCTTCTTAGCAACTTAAAATGGTGCTGTCTAGGCAAATAGTGCTGCTAACTTCATATTCAACATCAGATTTTGGCTAACATAGCAACTGTATAAACTGAAGTTATGTTTTTCTGCTGAAACAGGAGCTAATAATCGACTTTGTTTTGGCTAACGCAGTCAAGATCTTTATTTGGGCATAATTGCTAAAATGGGTCATGCTAACATAGCATCTAATGTGTTTAGATTTAGATTATTGTGTTTTTTATTAATATTTTTATTATTTTGTCAGGTCACTTAGGTCTAGCATTTACTTCATTCATACAAAAAAAAAGGCTCCAAAGCTAACATGGTAGCTAAAGTTAGCCTGTTGAGACTTAAGGCCATTACACACCGGGACCGATGCGAATAAACGGCACGAAATTGCGAATAATTCGGAGGTGAAACACCGACGTCTTTGTCTATACACACC
>JAVQJG010058701.1:0-10500 GCA_036024015.1 Craterocephalus amniculus | reverse complement strand
TAAAATAAATTCCTGTTGATGACCTAACTGTGTGTAAAGGCTCCAGAACTGGTTTTAACTCATTAAAGTTCTATAATACATTGATTTAACAGCCCCAAATATTATTTCAGGGCTCTCACAACTGAATGTGGTTAAAGATGTATGGAACGAAAGATTAGGGTGTATTGTTTTTGTTTTTTTAATCATCTATTAAGCTCAAATATGGACATGGATATTTTCTTCACCCGGCAAATATTCCAATAAGGAAAGGTCTTCTAAAAAAGATGTAACAACATTTATAAAAATGCAAGAATTAAATTCATGGCAATTTCATTTGGCAATTAGACTCCAATGCATCTTCCAGGAAAGCAGTAACATAGGAACCCCCACCGTAGTATACATACGGATGGATGAGTAGAGTTAGCAGTGGGTAAATACTACTAAGAGGCAGGTTGCACAATAGTTAGTCTGAAGGCTAAAGAACAGAAGAGCAATTTAAACAACACAGAACAGACTGTTTTTCTTAAATAGTAACAGAGAAGATGACCAGTGAGTCAGAATGGTGATTTAATAATTACGCAAGTTTGTCACAAATTAAGAAAAGTCATCATATGCATGTAAAAGATATCGTTCCGTTTGAGCCTTTCACTTCGTTGTTTACAGCACTACAACAAATGATCAACATGGCACTAGAAAATGATGGTTCAGTATTTGTGGATATCACATCACTTTCATAAATCCTAAGATTGCTTATCAAAGATTTTTTACTGCACTCAACATTATAACATGGCAAGTGTGTTTTAACACAAAGTTCGAGGCAAAACCATGTCAACATTTTTTGCAAGTTGCGCCACCATCTTGTGGGTCAAGTAACTGTGTTTTATTATTCATGTCAAAAGGGACCAGCATGTAAAGATTTTATTCTTATAAAGTCCGATCCTTAAATTCCATAATTAAACATGCTTTTGGACTTTGTCACTGAATCGCAGCTTAAACAACCAGAAATCATTCCTGTATGTTCAGCAGTCTGACGGAGTTCTGATACTTTGTTTTTAAGGAAAAGTAGTGTGCTGTATATATTTTCTACTGTCCACATTTACTTTACAAAGTGCAAATGTTGTCAAGGTGGAAAGGGATTCTACAGTAACTTTGTGACTTGTGCTTGCTGCTTTAAATTGACGAATCAAAGTGAAACTCAAGAGAAACTTGATGTGGATTAACAGGTCACAAACAATGCTTTTATTGTACTGTTAGATAGCAATTCTGCTGGCATGACATAAACAAAAGGGTTGTGTCAAAATGCTAAAGAGATGTGCACATTTATTTATGTCGTGGTCTATTTTTCTTTCCTCATAGTGCTTTTGGCTGTGTGAGTGCAGATCCTGTCAAGACTCAGCTTGTCCCATAGAGTAATTGTGAAACTCCACCATCTGTTTCATATTTTACAGGATGTAGATTAATTGGAGAACTCAATGAGCAAAAGGGTTTTTAATTTGGGTTCTTTCTCATCTGTTTCATTTTTCTTTTTTTTCTTTTTAGGTCACACAAACAAACATGAGTCTTGGCTTCTTTGTCTCCCTGTCTGAGTCTATGAGTGTGTCTCAGCTCCTGGGAGTGCATCAGGACCTCTTTGGGTGCTTTTTAACCACACACTGACTTTTTTGGCATCCTTAAAAACTGTCTACAAAGTGGGATTAAACCAGTGAGAGGGGGTTTCCCCAATATTCTGCCAAGAGACTGAGATAATCAGTGACTCTGTCAGTACAACTTTTTTGCCAAATCATTGTATTTTGCCAAATGTTGTGTTTTAAGTGTAGATGTCTGATAGTGTTCAGTGAAAATAAATGATATGGACAACTGACATATTGTTACTAAAGCATACAGTTTTTTTTCTTTTAGAAATTACACTTTTAATTAGGCACAACTGATGATCTGAAACAAAATAATATAAAAACAGCAACAAAAAACGAGCTGAAACTGGTATGGTAAAAAAAATCACTGTCTTTCAGAAGGCTCTGAAATTCATTGAAACAACACAAATAAGGTGGGACAAGAGCAAAACATTAAAAAAAAAATAAACGTATTAAACACCCATCACCTAATTATATATAATTTAATAATAAAAATACTGTCTTGGAAAAGCTGAGAAAGGATGGGTTCACCTTTCTGTGCATACAGGAGGCAAGGCTGGAAAAGCACTAAATGGTCACAAACCTCAACTGTTTCAGTTATGCAACTCAAACTTTCCTGCATTCAATCATTTTTTCTGTACCGGTTAATCCAATTCAGGGTTTGGGGGGTGCTGGAACCTATTTCAGCAATTAACAGGTGAGAGGAATGGTACACCCTGGATAATTGCCCAGTCCACCATAGGGCTGGATTTAATGTCAGTACATGCACAGTAGTTGGGAGAGAACCATGTTTCAGCAGCAAATCCAGGAAATTTAGTGTGGGATGACCAATCAATAAATATCACCAGCTGCATTGTACATTAGGATAATTGTTCATTTTGACTGGAGTCAATTTGTAAATTACAGAGATTTATGAGTGTATAGAAACCCCCATATAACAGCTTTGAGCGCTTTCTAATAAACAAATAAATATAATAAAGCTATACAATAATAGATGTTAAAATGTAAAACTCCTTCATAATTAATCTTTAGTTTGTTAAATGGCAGGTGTAGCTCAGGAAAAGCACTGAAAAAAGCAAACTGGATGTTTGCTACTGTACATTATCACAGGTCAAACATGTAGCTTCTTTTAGATAAAATCATGTTGTGTCATTGAACCGATAAATGTAAAGCCAGGATCCAGAACAGAGCAAAAGAACAGAATGAAAATATATTAAAAAAAATAAAACAAATAGAATAGTTTAAAAAAACATATTTGATGTATGGACACTAATAAATCTCTATTGCAAATGATGATGAAGACGACAATATTCATCTGTTTTGGTTCCCACGTTAATCCATGATGGTCACAACTGGGGTGCCCTCAGGTATGGTCAATGAAACGCGACTTTAAGCCCTAATACATGTTAAAGTTGTTGTTTTATTGGAAGCTCCAGAACAAAAACAGGAGAGGATCTCTTCTTTATGTATCAAAAATGTATTCTGATTCAGCTCTAATTCAGTCATTGCTCTTGCACCATACTGGGATGTTCTGGTCTGTGTGTGGATGTTGAATTGAGGTGTGTATCTAATGCAACAGACATAATTGGTACCAATCTGATGATACTCTGTTATATCTGGTTCTTGTTTATGTCATCTTTGGACGTCTAACAGATGAAGTCCCTCTATCTATATCTAACTGATGACTTATGTCTAGTTCTTGCGTAGCTATCACTATGTACAAAGATGAAGGACACAGACAGAGCAGAGCTAGAAAACTGTTCAGAGCATGAAAATATCTTGCATACCTTTACTCAGCAATGAGACCATAATATGTTCATTCTTTTACACAGGTGTCTGTTCTTGTTGAATAACACATTCATTAATTTATTTTTCTGGATTTTATGTTACCCAAATAATTACATCTGTGTGATACCACAGGTATACAATCAAAAACCATGAATACAATAGGCTTTATTTGGAATCAGTTTGTTGCTGATTACCTTTTATTGATTTTTGATTTTTTAAAATTGATTTATTGATTACCTTTAATAGCATAAGATCCAGAGGTGAATCTAACCCTTTTGCCTTCTTTCAACACAACCTTCGCAGGAGACTTTCTCAGAAGCTTGCGCATGTTGGTCCCTCCAAGCAAACAATGGAATAAGTGGCAGCCTGGAAAAACTTGACTGAAAATCAAACAAACAGAAAATCAAAGTTTTTATCTTGAGTTATTTTTCTCTATCACTACTGAGACGAAAGAGGTGACAAAGGAAGGAGGAGGAGTCTTTTTTAAGCCGAAAGGTGTGAAAACAAGCATAATTTGCCCATGCATTCTTTCCTGTGCAACAGCGTGCATGTATTGCCATTGTTTTAGACCAGGAGCACTTTGTTTTTCCTGCAAAAGCAAAGGAAATGTATTTGGTCGCATTCCAACCACCCCTATTTTTATTTAGCCTGTTACAGTGTTTCCTAAACATGTTTAAATAGCAGTCTAGACTGAAATGCAACCAAAAATGAATATAAAAAGAAATAAATTACTTAAGTGTGGCACTGCAATGAAGATACTGGTCTTAGTGGCCACAAAGGTTTCTTGATGTGGGTGTGGCGCTACCGATAAGCTGAGCTGTATTTTAATGAACAGAGGGTATAAATACCACTGTAACTGCATGTGAACTGTAATAAAGAAAAAAAAGTTAGCTATGAGTGAAGAGTATGATTTTAAAAAATGTATGATGTTAAATTCATTTAAATGAAAAAAATGTATTTATCCTTAAAGAGAAATTACAATAATTATCGTTAGATAAAATGCCCGACCTGCTCTAGACCACTGTGGTTGTTTGTTTAAGAACGAGGAAGCGAATGGAACAAAAGAACAGATACAACAGCCTAAAAGAGGATGGCATACCCTCAAAGCTGTAAAATCATCTCATAGTCTAATATCTAGATAAATATTTGATCAACAGACACAAAACCAAATTAATTCATTGTAGGACACATGTGTTTTTACTTGTCTAAGAGCTACAATGTGTTGAGAAAAGAGTCATCAGAGGGAGGTTCTCAGCAGGTAGCTCCACTCCCCCTCATCCCCTCCTGCTTTTCTTCCTGGGTGTGGATAGGAAGGTGTAAAAGTAGAAAAAAAGTCAGACCATCCTCCACACAGACTTCTACGGACAAACCCTGTCAACATTTATGAAAGCCTCAGAGTGTTGTGAACAGCAGCCTTCTCATCTCCCTCAACTTCTTTTAAATCTACATCAGGTAAGACAAGCTGCCTGCTCCTCTTCCGCACACCTGTTCCCTTCCTCTGCCTCCTGTGGCACACATCAGGACTACTCAAGGGAAATATACAAATTTACAGGTCCCTCTGATTATACTCTTTTTTTTTTTTTAAGTCAGCCAGCTCGACCAAGTGGGCCATGAGAAATATATATGCATCAAACATATGGGGTTTTGACAAATGCAATGGCAGATAAACTAAGGTGTGGAAACACGTATACACAAATGAGCAATTTGCTTTTCATTTAACTTTCAAATTCTAAATCCTGACAGGGACTCAAAAGAAAAAACTATTGAAAGACATTGACTACATAAGACTTAAAATCACATTGGTCTATGTTCTCTTTTTTCTCTTCCTGTAACAAAGACTTGCTATAAGTCAACATACTGAGATAATTGTGCTTGTGACAAACTGACAAGACTGTGCATGTAAAAAAAAGGTATTAAGTTCTGATATTAGTTAATTTTTTGTTAGAAATCATTTGAGATTGTAGTTACCTTTGAAAATTAATATACTTTATTTGTCTTGAAAGTGTAGACTTTTACCCATACCCGTTTGGTATTTGTTTCTTTTCTTGTTGTGAGCAAATCCATGGAAGTTTTATGACATAGAGATTTTCTACTATCGCAGCTGTTGCTTGTTGGACAGGGGATAAAGTGGTGAATCATTGTCCCTTGAAACCGGTTAAACAAGCTGTCCAGTCAAGATAAATCGTAGGCAGCTCAAACTTGAAATAAGTAAGATATTATGAAGTATTCTTTTGGGATAAGGAAGGTGGTTTTTAGAAGGAACCTAGGAAACTTTGCAAAACTATGAAGCTATATCTACTGAATAAATATTGAATAGCTACTAAATTCTAACAAGGAAAAAACAGTTGTGCAAACATCATATAGATCAAAGTTCAAGGCTATAAAACCAGCTTCAGTGAAATTAGGATCTGCCAGCAGACGTTTGTCATTCTGAAAGGATTATTGATTAACTTTGGATTCTTATGTATTATAAACACACTTATTTGTCATAATGTCTTTCGATAGAACAGGAATTGAACAGTAACAGCTAATTCATTAATATTGGTGCATGATGACACTGACTGATTTAGAAAAAGTCTGTTCTTGATCAAAACAGTAAGAACTTGTACAGAACTAACAATTTTAGTGCAAGTTACAGCTTTTAATAAGTCCCGAAGTTATTAACAAGTCCAACTCTGAAAAAAAATCCACTTCAGCCAAGGATAGAATTTGATTTTGTTAAGATGTCCAAATGATGAGCTTTTTGTTTGTTTTATTAATGTCTGTTTTGTTTCACTTGTGTTTCGTTAAATAATATAAGCAAAATCAGAAATACCTCTTTGACACATGGTTTTTCCTGTGAATCTGAAGGGCCACACCCTCAACATCAAAAAGGCAAAATCAGACACTGTGTATGTGTTATGTTAAACATTTAGAACAATCACCCCTAACCAGCCCTGATAGTTTGCTGGGTGGGGCTTTATTTGCTGAGTGCTGCCAAAGAGAAGTGAGTACATGCAGGCTGAACAAGGAATTTTTTTTTACTGTGGTTGCAAAATGGTGGCCATGTTTAGAAATTTTAGGTTGTGACTTTGTCAGTCATATTCTGTAAAGTTTATTGTATTACCTTAAAGTGTTAATGCCAGAAAACCCAGAGGCCTCCCAATTGGGATTTTGATAGACAAAGCCCAGAGAGGGGCCAAGTGGGAACACAAATTTCAGCCAACATATAGGACCTTTTCCCATGGCGTGCTCAGGCCTGTGCCCGGCCTGGGATCGTTCATTTGTGAGTTGTGTTCACATGTCAGTGCTCGGACCCGCTTGGTAATATCACAGCCAGAACATTACTTGGCAGTGTTGAGGAAACTTCGCTGATAACTAACAACCGAGGAAGCAACAAAGCCTTACGTCATCAGCCAAGGGACTGGTCAGTATATCAACAAGAAAGGGAACTCGTCTTGTTAAGAAAGTCCAATCCCAAACCGCCACCTACACACTCTCCCTTCACTACGGAGCGTGCCTCGAAATGAAATCACACCCGCAGACGCCGAAGAACACTTCAGTTGGAGGGGGAGGGCATAAAAAAGATGGGCAGGAATGAGGCCCCCTCTTCACTCCACCAGAAAAGAGAAGCATACGTAGCCATGGAAACACAAAGATGGCAGTGTAGAGTTGTGTCCAAGTTGCAAGGGCACACCGACCGCCTCGTTATTACTCGCACTGTCGCTAAAACATTATAAATTTAGCAGCCACTACAATGACAAGAGCTGAGTTATACTTCACATGGTTTATAGTGACTCCACACGTCGTTCTGCTCCACTACTCCCATGTATGAAATTCAAGATCAAACTTATGAATGAAAGCTGATAACTGTGTTCACATAACATCAAATGTCACTACAAAGAAACGTAGGCTAGTTTCAAACATGCAGGACACATGCGTGTTAACATAGTTTCCTCCGTTTAGCCATTGCACCTGCTGAAAAGTCTGCACCAATTCAGACTCGCCATCTGAGGGCTGAACAGCCCACTCGCCCTCCACTCTATACGGTTTGAGACAGCCCTTAATATGGCTGAGCATGCGCAAACGGAGGGTTAGTGTGTAGGGGGCAGTTTGGGATTGGGCCTTAATGTTTTCTTTTTCCACTATGGAAGCAAACAAGGCAGTCATATTTTACATTTTAGTTTTTTTAAATCACTCCACAGTAATCGCTTCGCATTCGCCATTGATGCATATTTGTTCACTTTGAAGCTAATGGTGTTTCTTGCTAAACTTCCCGGTAGGGTCGAGTGTTGATTTGGTCGCTTCCGCTTGTAGCCCACATGTCACATGTTATTCCGTGCCAGAGCAAGGGTGGCCCGGGTCCTGGACTACCACTCGAGCTGGGGCACCCACGCCTGGCCTGTTTGCTTTCACATTGTTATGTCCTTATTTTTCTAGGGAGAAGGAGTGACAAAAAGGCAAATTCCTGGTGAGAACTTAACTTGCAGCGTGGTGTTTTTTGGTCCCAAGAGTAGGCAAATCAGTACAAATAGAAAAGAACCAATGCAGATGGGGTTACTTTTAAAATAATCCTTTCAGTCACGACCTTTCCCGTCATGTGGAAGACAGTGAATGTGTGCTTGTACGATTACACTGCACATAAAATAAATGTAAAATAATTCACATTAACCTGTTACTTTTGCCAGCAACATTTGATAAACTATGATATTTATGCAAAACTTTACATTTCAAAAATATAATCGACAACGAGTGCTACTATTGCTATATGGTGCTATTTACATTAAAAAGTAAAGGAAACCGAAAATGTAAGTGAGAAAACAAACCAGCGATGCAAACCTGGCGAATGTGGTCAAACGAGCTTTGGCCCGGACCCAAGCACATCATGTCAAAATGGCCTTAGATGCGAACAGCTGCCTTTGTTTTGTAAATTAGGCCATTACTGGTGAACCATGCGGGGCGCATAACACCCTCAGGACCGAAGCACTCCTAGCAAGAAGCTGCCACATTACTAGCATGCTGGTCAGACCACATTCTAGGGCAGGTGGATCAAATTAACCCTCTGTAGTCTCCAAAGCTCTTCAAATGGCATTTGTTTCTTTACATTCATGATGTGTTGCTGAAATAAAAAGAAAAAAAATGGTCCATCACATCCACTCCGCACTTAGTGGTGTTGTACTTTGTCACAGTCTTTGGCTTCTTTTTGGGGGTATCTTCATTCTCAATCACTGTGTGCATGCTACTGAGGACATAGAACGTCTTCTTACATTTTGGCGCATATACTGTAAGGGTTGCTTCGGGATGTTTTAGGATCAGAAAGTTATTTTTTATCTTGCAGCTTCAAACTTAGAGCATGTTAAGGTAGCTATTCAAATCGATATGTTAAAGTTCAGATGAAGTTCTGTCGCACAGTCAGTGCTGCATCACAAATACTTTTGCAACACACTAATTTAATAAATTACCCAGCAATAAATCGTTAGCTCTTATTATTCCTTGTTGATATGAATTACGTTTTTTATTTCATCACGTTATTTTGTCCACAGTTTTAGTCATTTTTCCTTCCTGCTTAAACAGATGGCGGGAATATTCAGTTGTGAAACTCTTCTGTCAACCCTGCACACTTTAAATGAATTTACACAAATCCAGATGATAAAAAATAACTATCTTTACAGAGTGTTGAGAGAGATAAGAGAGTTATCAACAAGGATTAATGTGTCTCCTAGCAACACACCATTAGTTAGCTGAACAAGGTCACTCATAGATACCTTGCATATGTTGGATAGACTCCATATAGGGTAAATAAGAACACTAATGAATAACAACATATGCTGTTTGACTCAATAGCTGTAAATAAGCCGGGCCCTATATCTGGTCGGCATCTCTCCACCCTAGTATTTAGTAGTGTGATGTGTTTGTGGGGGATTTTTTTGGTTCAAGTTTCAACGTTATCTTTGGTTTCTAGTTATCCACTTCTGTTATTAACATCCAGTTGACTCAATTACCTTTTGTAACTGCTTTTATTCTACATGTTAAGTGTTCAGTTAGGTTTTTGACTTGCTCTCATGTTCTTTGTGTTCAGTTCATGTAATCTTTTTATGTTTCATTTATCTGTTTCGTCTTTATGTACAACCTGTTCCTTTTTCAGGAAGAGAAACCTGTTTTTTCATAACAGGTAAATTCAAATTCTTCCTCATCAGACCTGCTTTACATGAAATGTCTGCTGCATGACAAGTAAGCCATTTTGTAGTAGCTACTGTTAAAAAAGGCAACGAGAGCTTTTCTTTTTTGTTTCAACAGTTTAAGTAAAATGATCAATTCTTTTTCCTCACTGACAAAGGCAAATTTTTATTACAAAAAATCTTTGTTGTTTGCCTAAAAAAGCAAAAAAAAGAAATAAAACAAATACAAGGTGGGTGGCAGCTGGACACTTTCAGAGTATAAGTGCTGCATACTTCACCCAGCGTTGCTCTCCAGTATTGAGCGTTTTTGGCCATGTTGTGCCTTTTTCTTTGGCAGCAAATGAACTCAGACATTGTAGAACATTGCCATGTATGTTCATATACACAGCAAATATATCCAATCCCTAAAGAAAAGCACACCAGGTCATCAAAGATGGATCCGTTCCTGCAAAATTACAATAGCTGGTGTCATGGCAGCCCCCTTAAAGAGCCGACACACATCAAACACTGTTTATCCATACATAAATTATCCATTATTACTTACATTAGGCTGATATTTGGGTCTAGTTTAAATCTGTAGAAGAGTAAGGTACGGTATGGAAATAAGTGAAGTGCCGATAAATTAATTAAATAATGAATAAGTACATAGAGATACATAAATACATAAAGAACTGAAGGAATATACAGAAAAAATAAATGAATGTATATTTTTATATTTTTTTCTCATTTACTTTCCACATAATCTTATTCTTTAGTTTGATTTACTGTCTTACTTTTCCTTTTTGTATTCCCTATAATTTCCTGATTACACAAATGATAATCCATTTTACTGTATCTATCTATCTATGTCGATAGATAGATAGATAGATAGATAGATAGATAGATAGATAGATAGATAGATAGATAGATAGATAGATAGATAGATAGATAGATAGATAGATAGA
>JAVQJG010058700.1:0-23244 GCA_036024015.1 Craterocephalus amniculus | reverse complement strand
TTTCCTCTTGGATTTACTATTTTAGAAATACAAATGCAAAAGGAGCATTTAACTTCAACAAAAGTCAGTGCAGCTTCCATGGCTGATATAGAAAAATCTATATTTTCATTATTTAAACTGATTATGTCAGCAGACGTTATCCTCAGCATGGAGGAAGCCACTCATGATGCATACATTTCTGGAGGGACTTCCGTTGCTCTTCAAAGGCTTTTATCCCTATTGGTCTAAACAGTGCATGTCAGTCTTTACTGTGTTTTTTTTCTGCAGAAAGTCTTGTATTTTTTGGCAGCATGGGATCAATTGCTTAGCCTAAAGTATAATCTTACACTCTTGTGCCTGAGAGTAGAACCTGCGTTTCATGGACAACACTTTAAGATCGTGAGCTCATGATACTTTTCTGTTGTAGCTGTTGCCAGTGGTCACTGATCTTTTTGTGTTTTGGATGTTTGTAGGGTCATTTATAATCATAGGTGTTCTTGATTCTACTTCAGTTTACAGACTTATGATTGAGTCATTCATTTGCATGTGTTGCATTGACTTTCCTCTATGGGAGCTGTATTTTCAGATGAGTCTCTCTGAGGATTTAATTTGTCAGTATTCAGCAGTTAACATAGAAATTCTGCCAATTTTAAACTCTTTAAACATGTAATTGTTTGACATTTTAAGTGTTGTTTTCTATTGTATGTAGGGCTGGGTATCACTCCTGGTTTCGTGAATCGATTCGATTCGCAAGAGAAAAAGATTATTTGATTTTGATTATTTTCGATTCAATATAATTTTCAGATATTCATGTCACATCAATATTTCTTGAATTTTAGACACTCACAGATGGCAATTTTCATGAAACGCTGAGGCAACCTTTCAACAGTGTGTATTTTTTATGCATGTAATATTCATGTTTTCATTTTAAAAAAGTCCAGCACTGGCATGTCACATACATAACTGTAACATTTATTTGTGAAATTAACCAGCCTTACATGTCAAACAGAATACAGTGTTAACAGAAACACTACAGTAAGAAAGAAAAGCTAAATAAAAACTAAGCTTTCTTTCTTTAAAAAAATAGATTTTGGCATTTTATGAATCGATTATTGATTTTTTATTCTTGAATTGATTTTAATCGATTAATCGATTTTTTAAAACCCAGCCCTAAATGTATGTGATGTGTGATCTTTTCTATTGATTATGCAGGTGACAAGGTGCAGGACCGGGACTATATTGTGGCTTTGCAGCACCCTGTAACCACAGACATCCAGCATTCCATTAAAATCTATGGATTAATGTTGGACGCTTTATTGTCCTTCAATAAACGGACGCTCATCCTCTTTCCCAACATTGACGCTGGTAAATGACACTCACTGGTGCTACCAGTTCCCCCTCCTACTGTATATCCTATTTTCCTTAAAAATGCATTAGCTTTTTGTCAGGTTACAGGTTTCATCAATAAAAATACTAAAATGGTTTCTTCTCATTTAAACAGGAAGTAAGGAGATGGTGCGTGTCATGCGAAAGAAAGGCATCGAGCAGCACCCCAACTTTCGGGCGGTGAAGCACATTCCCTTCGAGCAGTTCATCCAGCTCGTCTGCCACGCCGGCTGCATGATTGGAAACAGCAGCTGTGGAGTTCGAGAGGCTGGAGCTTTTGGTACACCTGTCATTAACCTGGGAACGAGGCAAACGGGAAGAGAGACTGGTGGGTATCACCTGCTGCTCCAGCCATTGTTTTCTATTTCACAGGGTGCAGAGCAAAGGGAGGGTTAAAGGGAGGAAGAACAGCATAACTCTGCAATGTTGAGAATATGAATTTTGATTCCCCTGTGAGTAAAGTGTGTTTATCCAGCCATAAAGACTGTGAATGACCTCAGTCTTTCTTTAATCATTTAACACGAGTTCACATTGATCACTTAATCTGAGGTGTGTGGTGTTATTCTTTTGTCTTATTCAGGTGAAAACGTTCTGCACGTCAGAGATGCTGACACTCACAATAAAATCTACCATGCTCTGGAGCTGCAGTTTGGGAAGAGATATCCCTGGTATGTTCTCATTGCATGTCTCACTAAATTTTTATCTTTATTTCTTCATGAGATAAATGTTTGCTCAATTTTCATCCTTGTTGCTGAGTTACAAAAACAAGTATAGGCTCAAGTTTGAGTTGATCATATGGGCTACTGTCAAACCTTCCCAGTTTAGCTTTTATTTTATGACAAAGTCCTTAGCTTTTTATACTCTACACTCTAACAAATAAAAAGTGAAGTGTTTACCTGGGTGACAAGATAATAAAAAGCAGGTGTGTCTTTATTTATCTAGAACAATGAAGTAGAGCATCCTGTTTTACTTGGATTACCTGTTTCTATCTTTTACATCTATCATCTTAAAAAACAACTTCTGATTTGTATCAGCCGAATGGGACACGAACTTGACCAGATTTGTCTGTTAAACACACATTTAATAGCTAAGCCAAAAAACACATTAATAATTTTACAAGCACTTATTTTGGCATTTAGTTTTCATTACTAGTATTACCACCTTAGGCTGACACTAGTGCTTAAGATTTTAAAGTCAAATTTGACTGAGAAAAATTTCAGTATTGTTTTTTTTTTTTGTATTTATTTATTCATTCCAGGCAATACAAGTTCATTCCAGTAGACAGACAAGTTTATGATTGAATGTTACAAGCACAAATAATAACTCTTTTTAATTAAATTTTTTAACAAGTAAGTTTAAGAATATGATTGATGCCCTTAATTACGAAGACTGACCAATATGTTCTCAAACTGTACCTAATAAAAAGCTAAAACCAACCAGATTTAATTTCACAGATTGGTGAGCACTTCTTGGTTCCCACTATGCCTGCTGTGCTTGGAATGAACACTGGAGGCTGAAATCTGACCACCAGCAAATATGCATCTGGGTCTGAGGAAAGTAAGGAGCTAAATTTCCTGACTCAGACTGGGGCTTCATGTCGCAACACAGCACAGTTTGTAGCACTAAAGATGATGATTGGGTCTTTTCTTTCCAGATTTAGACCAGTTTTGAGCCAAAACATAATTTGCATGTTTAAGATTTGCAGAGGATTTTAAAGTTATGACTTTTTCAAAATTATTATTTAGTCTTTACTTAACCATGTTAGTACCATTGAGATCAAAGATCTCTTTTCTAATGGAGAGTTTCAATAATAATAAAAAGATTAAAGAAAAAAAAAAAACAGTAGGCAACACGTAAAATTGAAAACGTTAAAACTTTCTCACATAAAACACAGGCACACGGCCAAACTAGACTGTAATAAATTCACCACAGCTTTAAACTAGTTCAGTGTAACAAAGGCTTTAAAGAACCGTTCAGATTGTAGGCTGAACCAAGTATTAGGTGCTGAGAACCTAAATGCTCTGTTGTCGTGCTTACTTACAAATTGCAGTGAATCCATGGACAGGGGTTGTGACTTCTTTGTTTCCTTGCCAAAAGACAAAACAAGTAGGGTGGAGTGATAGGCAGAATGGTTTTGCAAATGAGCACATACTGTACCAATGACTCAGGCGCTGAGCACAAATAAAGAAGCCCAGTTGGTGAATAAGGGAGCCGCAGTTGGTAATAAATCTCATAGTGCCCTAGGGTACACAATGTCTGTAGAGACAGTAAGATTAAGTATTGATATATAACACATCTGCATAGTCATTAACTAAAGGTGGATTCCACCAATTTCTGCTTCACATGAAAACAACGATGTGAAGCATGTGAAAGTAAAATAAAATCCTATCGAAAGTTTCCGTTTTTTCTGCTTAAAAGACAAGTTTTCATCAATAAAAAATCCAAAATATTTCAAAGTAGATACATACTTAATATGCTGACCATTTCTTGTTAAAATGTTCTCAGGCAGTGCTGATCTCGCAGCTTCTGAAGTGGCAAAGAACATAAATTTTGTTTTGTCTGCGTTTAAAACGCGTTTCAGACAACCCAGTTTATCTTGTAATCTATCAAATGCAAGGTGGAAATACTGAAAGGCCTCAGCAGTGCTCAGTGCTGAACATAAAATGAGTAAAACATTACAAAAAAAAAAAAAAGTCGTTAAATCAGATAAAAATTAAACAGAAACAAAAAACATCAGATAAAAATCAAATAAGGCAACGCACATATAAAGTTTTTAACAGCATAATAAAGTAAATGGGGAAAATGTTTGTTTTTATCCCAGCTCTAAGATTTATGGTGACGGCAACGCAGTTCCTCGTATTCTCAAGTTCCTGCGTACGATTGACCTTAATGAGCCCCTCCAGAAGACCTTCTGCTTCCCTCCTGTGAAAGACCCCATCTCCCAGGACATCGATCACATACTGGAGACCCAGAGTGCTCTGGCTGTCGACCTGGGAGGGACCAACCTCAGAGTGGCAATTGTTTCCATGAGGGTAGGTCACATGCACATTTAGGAGTATTTATTAATACTTTTTCTCTAGTTATAATACCTTCAAACTTTTGTCAGAGCTTTTATGTCCTGTACAGTGAAGGTTTCCCACTTTTTACAGAGTATATGTTTGTATAAAATGCAACTAAAACAAATATTTTCCTTTTACTATTGTCTGTTTGAGTGTTTCAAAAGCTCAACAAACTGCAGATTAAAGATGATAGCTACAGCTTTTTCATCAAAACAATAATTTTTCCAAACTAATACGTCCACAGAATATCTAGAGGGGTGCAGAATAAAACTATTCATTGTATTCTCTTCCTCTCCCTCTTTCTGTCCAGGGCAAGATAGTGAAGAAATACAAAGAAACCAATCCAAAGACTTTCGAAGAGAGGATATGTCTTCTGTTAAAGATGTGCAGAAATGCCATGCAGGATGCTGTGTCCCTCAACTGTAGGGTGCTTGGCGTTGGTATGAAAACGCGCAGAACTCACATCCCTCAACTTAAAAAAACTAACAACTAAGGGATAAAAAGATTTATTATTAATTTAATCTCTTAAAAATGTGCCCCTAAGGAATTTCCACGGGTGGGCGTGTCAATCCACAAGAAGGTGTCGTCCTACACTCGACCAAACTGATCCAGGAGTGGTCATCTGTGAACCTGAGGACTCCCATTTCAGATGAACTGCATCTACCTGTTTGGGTGGACAATGATGGGAACTGCGCCGCGTTGGCTGAGAAGAAGTTTGGCCATGGCAAGGGAGTGGAAAACTTTGTCACTGTTATAACAGGGACGGGTAAGAAAGCATCTTTGTGGTGATATTATCGCGTTCTCATCTGTGGGCTTTTTTAAACTCCCGTTCAAAGCATCATCTCAGTGACTTCCTGAAAATTACATCTTTGGTGTTACAAAAGTTTCAAACATAAAACTTTTTTTATATTTGCTACATTTAAATTAATCACAGGAAAGTTTGAGTTTACTTGAGTGACTTGATTCGATTTGAAATCTGCCAAAGTGTTTTTTTTAAGTTGACAGCCTATTAATTTCTCTAAATGTTTGAGGAGATGTCTGGCAGTGAAGATGTGTTCAAATGTCCTCATATTCCTGATTTCTGTCATAAAACTAGAATGTTGTAGTTAATTAAGACATGCCAGGGAGGTTTCAGGTTGGCTCATAGAACATGGATCATATAATCACTTAGGTTCATTCACACATTTATAATGATTCGACTCATCTCTTTACGAGGAACAAATTACTTGGATTATTTTTTACTCTCATCATGATCTCGTGGATAATTTTCCTTTTCCTAATATTTTGCACTGGTTTGATCATTCCACTGAAAGTCTGAGGGAAGTGAATATCTTTTACACTTTGTAGGTATTGGAGGAGGTATCATCCATCACAATGAACTGGTCCATGGCAGTACATTTTGTGCTGCTGAACTGGGTCACATCATAGTTTCCCTGGAAGGTCCAGAGTGTTCGTGTGGCAGCCGTGGCTGCATAGAAGCATATGCATCAGGCATGGCCCTGCAGAGAGAGGCCAAAAGGCTACATGATGGTGAGCGTTTCTGAATCTATTGTGACAAACGTAGAGTTAAGTCACAGAGTTCCTACAGTAGAAGTTAGTTGATGGTAAACTCAGAAACAAAACAACAATGTGAATACCGTATCCATGATTGCACTTCCGGCGTCTGACCTGTGTGATGGTGCGCTTTTACAGAGGACCTGCTGAAGGTGGAAGGGATGGATATGAAGCTCTCTGAGCCAATCACAGCAGCCCACCTCATCAGTGCAGCCAAAATGGGAAACTCCAAAGCTGATGCTGTCCTACATAAAGGTCTACCCACAAAGCAACCACACAAACAGACAGACATTTGCTCACATGTGAATCAGTTTAAGAAATCAAAAAGGATGTGTTTAATTTAATCTTCTTTGTAAGACAAATACAGAAATGGGTTTCGCAAGTTTTTGGTTTTAAATTACCATAGTTTTATAATGCACACTTCTGTAATGGCCTTAATATGACTATGGATGGATGGGTAGCTGTTGATGTCACAAGAGGAATTGTTCTGTTCCTGAGATTTAACATTTCTACAGTATTTTGAAAAATCCTAAGCAACAAAATTATAGCACATCGATAAAATCTTCAGAATTATGTATTTATATTTGTTCTAATTTGTTCTAATAGTTGTTCTATCTTTGCTAAATGACAGTAGTAGTAGTTCTAATGGAAAGCACACTTTAAAAGTTGTTTCTATTATTACATCTATCTTGTTTTATTTATGAAGAATACCATGTGTAACTGAGCAAAAATGATTATTAGAAACTTTTAAGAAGCTAAAGCAAGGTTGCCAAAATGTTGAACACATTTTCTTGGGCTGAGAGGGTCATGAGATGAAAATGGTGCAAAGGTAATTCTTTCAACTCAGTGAGATTTTAAGACAAAAAACTAACTTCTCTGTCTTCTTCCTCTTTCAGCATCCACAGCACTTGGTGTGGGGATTGTAAACATCCTTCACATAGTCAACCCCTCCCTGGTGATTCTGTCTGGAGTCCTGGCCTCTCACTACCAGGTGCCAGTACAGCGTGTCATCTCAGAGAGAGCTCTCTTGTCAGCCCAGAATATCAAGGTTGTCACGTCCGAGCTGGAAGAGCCTGCTTTACTTGGAGCTGCTAGCATGGTGTTAGACTACGCAACCAGAAGGATCTATTGAAGCGTCTACAGTTGGATATAATAGGACACTGATTCCGTTTCTATTATACCTGTTGACTAAAACAAATTGAAGTTGCATTTTTATCATGCAAATGGACTCACAGCTTTAATTTCATGGATACCGAAGGAATGTTTAAGGATTTTCTATTTGTGTCTCTTTTTGTTGTTTTTTTGTTTTTGTTTATGAACCTTCTATTGTTGATGGTTCTTGCAAGGTCTTTATTGCAAATTCCTACCTTTAGTTTTGGTTCAGAAAATCAAATGTAGTGTACTGGCATGAAGATAAGGTAATTAATTTGACCACTGGAGACTTTCTATCCTTTTTTCCTTAAAGAAACACATGCATTACTTCTGCTTTTGGTCATTGTTCATTTGCAGCTTGAAGCTCTTTCTAGTTAACTTTGCTACATTTGGTTTGACCTGAACCAAAATTATATCGGCTTACAGAATTCATTAGTCTGTTATCTTTATGTAACACCACTACAGTAAGGTAAAGTGCCACTGAAAAAAAAACATTCAAGCCAATGCCATTATCCTTCCTTCACCTGTTTTAAAGGTGATGGTGAATGCTTGAAGCTGTGTCATTTCAAAGCCCTCTTAGTCTCTCTTGTTTCCCCCTAAACTTTGGAACAAGTTTATTATCTTTTCATCTGCCAAATGAATAGCTGCTGCAGAATGGAACAAAGTTTATCTTGTGTTTTTCGGGATTCTTAAGGTTCTTAGAGTCTCAAGAATCACAATCGTCCATCATTTTTATCCACTGTGGAAGTCCCGGCGTCCTTATGCTGCTTAGCACACCAGAGAGTTCCTTTTTTCCAAAAACTCACTGATTTCATATTCATTATTACTATTATTAATATAATTGTTGGCCTGATGGGACATTCACAGAACGCTGTGAGTTTATAGACAAAACTTCCTCATGAAAATGCCACACTTGGACTTTAATACCATCAGTTTAAAGCTGAAAGTTTCTAAAAGTCACTATTAATTATACAAATGTAGCTTGAATATGTTTTGGTAAACAAAAAAGAAAATTAACTTGGTGTCCCAACATCTCTGGACCCAGCTGTATCTAAAAACTGACATTAGTGCCTGTAATGTAACAATAGATGCACCTTAACTAGGAACCTTTTTAAAGCTTGACTTAAGAATCATCGTGCCAATGTAGAGTTTAGTGTAATATTTCTTTAAAATAATTTTTCAGCTTGATGACAACCTCAGAGAAGGTAGTAATGCTTGATCTATCCACAAAAAAATAAATGCACTGTTGTCTTCAGTTTGGAATCTGGTGACATCTAGATCTCAACCTGCTGACATGATGCAAAGCGGGTCCAGTCTATAGACCAGGAAGTCAGCCTCTTTTACACGGTGCCTACAATGAAGTCAAGTTTCAATAAAGCCCCAGAGCTTTTTTTCTAAACAAGTCAAGAAATGTGACCAAAATATCACAGACATTTTCCTGTTCATTTGCCTTGTTTCTGTTATAAGTGATTGCTTTTACATTTTTTTATTATATATAAATTGTATTCCTCAAGTTGATCTATTTTTGACATGTGCTGCAAACATGTAAAGTCACATTTTCATGTTTTTTCATTAATTAATGTCATGGTTATCAGACGCAGAGAATACTGTCATAAATTATATATGTAAACCAAAACTGCTTTAGTATATGTGCTGTAATATCATAAAGGCTTAGGCCTAATGGTGATCTTTTTCCATTTTTTTCCATTTATCACATTACCAGATGTAAGATAAATTTCTTGCTTTGTACAATTACAAAATGCATTGTACATTATATATTGTTTGACATTTCTATACATTTCTATACAAATTTAGCTATGTTGGTGCACATATTTTGCATATTTGCAATAAATTAATTATATTCAAATAAAATGTATTAATGTTCATTGCAACATGAGCACTTCTTACACTTGCAAAAGCAGACTACAAATTATGTCACATCTTTAAACTGAAGAAATCACGGAGGATACAAGGAGTTTTTACTTGGAGGAAAAAAGAGAAGCTAATAGTAAAGAATACCCTTTGATTTTTTAAAAATTCGTACATTGTTAGAAAATCTCACATAATAGGATTTTTCACATGATTCAAACATTTATTTTAACCAAGATAAAATGGACTTTTATGCAAGTATGAGTGGTTGAGAACAGGCTAAAACACCACCAGAGGGAAGTAAAGACATGAACATTGTTTCTGACAAATTTCCTTTTACAATGGCAAACTTTTTATTTCCTCTAAGCCAAAACACAATGGCTAATTCCTGCTGTGTTTTAGAAGGCACAACTAGAATGCAAAGAAGCCTATGGATTTATAAAGATTTTAGAAATAAAGTTGAATAAGATTTCCTCTCATCTCAATAATTTATCTCAACGCTTCTCTGGAAGATTTAGGTTGGATAGTAGGCCTACTGAGGCCAAATTATCCGATGCAGCACCTCATTAACTCCATTGTGGTCAAATAGTACTCATAGACCCCCAGAAAATAATAATCATATTTGGGCCCACCAAATAAAAGTATTAATATTCACTAGTCTTATGTCTGTTCTGCTCTAATGTAAATTAAACTCACTCCTGACACTTTTTATTATGTGTTTTCATGGTCACTTTGAAGCAATGAAATCTTGAAGGCCTGACACAAATCAGCTCCTGAGAACAGTCATCTTTAGATGCATCTGCTTCTTGATTCCGGCAGGAAATAATTATGCAGGCTCCCAGGGACATAATCAATGTGTGATTTCCGTAGTTGGTAATAATAGTGTTCTGCTGAGCATGATAATCTTAAACTTCTTTTCCTGTTGAAGTCCTTATGAGGATTAATTTTGTTACTTTTCTTGTTGCTTTGTGAAAGAGCACAAATAAACTTTCATTTCTGGAAATTTTGCAAACCAGCATTTCTGTTGGATGGGTGGATTTTAAAGCTTTAAAGGCTAAGTTTTGACTAATAATCTTGAGTATCACACTGTATAACACAAGTAATGACATGTCCTAATGTTCTTTTAAATCTTCTATTATAAACCGTACCATTAAGTATATTTGCAATAACACAGTGAATCTGCCATTTCCAGTCTTGCAGTGTTTACTTCAACAGTTCAAATGATTATAGAGTCACTCTCAGATTTTTCTCAGGTTTTAAAACCTTTATTTGCTCCCACTACCTAAAGTGAGTCAGGTGAATGCTTGTTTGTCACTTGAGCTCTTTGAGACTCAGAGCTGTTTATTATTAAGCATTGGGATTTTATACTTGGGCAGGACCTACTACTGTAAAGTAAAGGCTGATGTTTGACTTGAACTGTGGGGGCTGAAGAAATGTATAAATGGAACATAAATCTAATATTAACGTTCATGAATTACCATAAAATAACGTATGGCAGAAAACAAAATGACAGTATGAACTTGGATAGGCTTGTAAGGCAAACTGGGCTGAAAAAAGCAGTCTAAGGCCATAAAAATGTAAATGTGAATAAAAATGTTTTAATAAGCCATCGGCACAAAATTCGTATATCTACATTCGGAGGGCTAAATAAAAAATAAAAAGTATGTTTTTATTTGTATTTTAAAAGAGCAAAATGTACAGCATGAAAATCCTGAGACTGCGGAATTTTTTTTACAGCTCTGACAGTTGCGCTACACGTAGCAGGTCATGAGACCCGTGTGCAAAAATTCAAAGATTCGATTGGTCCGCTTTTGAGGCAGCCGTGATGTGATTGGTTATAAATAGCATCAGTTATCAATCCTGGTTTGTGATTGGATGTTACACAACTTCCGCTTCGCTACTGTCTTTTCTGCCCCCCCCCCGTCGCCCTTCTTCTCGTTGAGCTGATCCTGTTCTGTTGGTTGCTACACCTGCTCTCCGTTACAGATAGCCTTGTTTTCAAACATTCAACATGGATGATTTTGACATGCTGAACGCGCCCGCCGCTGGAAACGGTGTCGGCTCAGACGAGGATCCCGCCGCTGCTTTTTTGGCCCAGCAGGAAAGCGAAATCGCAGGAATTGAAAACGACGAGGGCTTCAGCATCCTGGACAGTGGAGAGGTGCCCTCGTCGCTGGTAGACTCTAACGGTGTGTGACTGCTATTTCAAGAACATAAAGTTTCCTTTCTCTGTGTGTTATTCTGCTCGAATAGTTATCATTTATTTGGTAGGATATGTGAGACTCTAAATGATAGATGTACTCTGAACTCAAACGGTAATGTGACACCGAAGTTGGTGCTTTTTAGCTAATGCTAGTCGTGCTAGCAGATTTGTCGGAGTGTCGGGTTTAGTTAACATTACTCTGTTAAGGCGATTTCAAGAATTCATATATTGACATTTAAACTTGGATCCAGGAGACGTTTAAATTATCTTGTTTTATGGTTACCCCATTTGCCAAGGACTCTAAAATGAGTTAAGCTATCTGATAACATCAGTCCAACCGCTCTTGGCGGTGTCATTCATTTTGCCTGTTCAGTTTAGTTGCTTGTATTCAGTGATGTTCAAGCTACTGGTTCAACAACTAATAGGAGAGACAGAAAAGGAAATTTTCAATGCAACTTAACAACCTTTGGTCACGGTTTCCTCTTAGCTGTAGTATCTCCTCCTAAATAGAAATGCTGACCTGTCACACTTGGTATTGTACGGCGGTCGTGAGGACCTAACTTCCCTTGTCTTTTCTCCTTCTTTCAGACGGTGCTATCAATGGAGACCTCCATGGGGTAAAGTTCTTTACATTATTTTTTATGAGTTATTTCGTTCTTGCGTGTTAACATTTCTATTGTTTCATCTCTGATTATTCACATTTAGCTAATCACTAATAATCTATTGTGTAGAGAAGCTAAAGCTCAGCACTTTTGGTCAAAGTTGATCCATAAACCCAGCACAAAGTAATTCTAAATAACTAGAAAGGGATTTTTAAACCATGTAGATCGTCTGCCTGTTTGTGTTTCATGGTGAATTGGACATTCTTTGATAATTGTTGATATAGTTATTATGAACTACATGTTGTTTTGAACCAAATGAACATGGATACAGCAATTTATTCAGCTTTGTTTGTCTTGTGTAAAACATTGCTAAATGGAATAAATGTAATTTCTATGCAAGCATGGAAATAATGTCTGAGCACTCACTTCATTATTAAACTGAGGGTTGAGTTGCTGCTTGTGGTGACTCCAGCTTTCTTTTTCCTGTGCTGTCATTGCAACATTTCTCCCTTTTGCACTGTCAGGACTTTGGCAGTGGAACAAACTCACTTTTAGGAAGAGAGAGACAAAGGGCTGATTTCAAATGCAACTTTCAGATTAGACTCATAAAGAGGAATGATTGAATTCCAATGTCAGAAATGTTCATGTCAAATAAGAACTTGCTGATTGTTTATTGTTTTGCAGGAAAGTAATGGTCCATCAGATGCCTACGCAGCAATTTCCAATGCAGATCGACTGCAGGCTGAACCTGAAAGTCTCCGCAAATGGAGAGAGGAGCAAAGCGAGAGACTGGAAGTGTTAGGTTTGTACAGTTAGTTTTGTTTAGTTTTTTTGCAGGAAGAGATGTTGGACCAATGTCCTCTCAGACATGACAAGTAAATACGCATGTATATGGTAGGTGACCGATTCCAAACCAGTATTTATGGGTTTTTGTCACCTTAATACAGTAATCAATAATTAATTTACTCTCAATTTCAGATTTTTAGCTCCAAAAACTCAAATGGAAGTTGATTGTCACCTTATTCAGGAGTGTTTGCCATAAGAATAAATCTGAATGTTTGAATTAGACACTGTTAATCCACTTTAACTCTTGGGGTTGTATAA
Organism: Craterocephalus amniculus; assembly: GCA_036024015.1. Classification (NCBI taxonomy): domain Eukaryota; kingdom Metazoa; phylum Chordata; class Actinopteri; order Atheriniformes; family Atherinidae; genus Craterocephalus; species Craterocephalus amniculus. The sequence continues at coordinate 10,336 of JAVQJG010058700.1, read as the reverse complement.
ACTGTTTCTGAATATAAAGACAAACATAACCAATCAGATGGCACTATAAATGCCCCAAGTTCAACTCTGCCTTCTCTCATCCATGCCTTCTCTACCTCTTTGTTGCTCCATCTTCATTCTTTTGCTTAATGCTCATGTAGCTCCACATTAGTAAATTGGACTATTTTTGCATCGCGATAAATTTATTTAATCTATATATTTGTCTGTCTCTTTACGTGTTTATCAGTTTTTGTTTACTGTATTATATCTGTCTTTCTTCATCTCCCTTTGCAGATGCTAACTCCAGGAAGCAGGAGTCTGAATGGAAGGAGAAGGCCAAGGTGGAGCTGGAGGAGTGGCATGCCAGACAGAACGAACAACTGGAGAAAACTAAAACCAACAACAGGTACTGACATCTTAGCGGGATGGAGGCAAAACTACAAATATACTGGGGTAGCACGTTCCTTTTAAAGATTGGGTTGTTATTAAATAAGGAATCACTGTTTGTTAGATTAAATATGTTATATAAACAATATGGAAATGCTTCTGATGAAGCAAAAATCATATTGATACATGAAAGTGCCTAACCAAATTTGCTTTGTAAAACCTTAATTGTGCTAGAGACCCCCTTATTCATCATAAGCCCTTCTTTTCTAAGATGTGAATATCATCATCGTCAGAGTTTGAGTCTTCTTTTCTTGAAGATTTTCTTTGAGGCTTTTTTAATAAGGAGCAGAAATAACTTTTCCCCCTAAGATCATCCATGTTCTCAAGATTTATTACTTTCCTAAAAGAGCTGTTGCAGATTTTTTGTTAAAATGTTTTCACACAATTTGAATTTAGATACCTCACTTTAATATAAAATCCAACTATCAAAAATATTTTTTCCTTTGTTTTCAGCTGCTCCAATGAGTCTAAAATGTTTGTTTGTTTTTTTTTCACCCACGTTACTCCAATACTTTCTCCAATGTATGCAGGTCTGCTGCTCTGTACTTTCTCCATAAACAGCAGCAGCATACTGGATAGTGATATTTGATTAGTTTAGATGATCATTTTAACTGTGACACCATTTGATAGTTACTCTCTCACCTAAGTTATTTGTTTTTTGTGCTAAAGATCAAGGTGTTTCGTTTTATCTCGTTTCCTTGAGGATAGGCGTAGCCGGCCTCCCCGATACGTTTAGACTCATTTCGAAAACCTGAGCCTTTGACTTTAGATTGATCTTGGTTTGGTGTCTTAACTGATAACACTTGTTTCCATCCTGTCCTCCGTTTTACTGCTTTCTCTCTTCTCTCCTGCCTACTTGCTGCTCTGTCGTTGGCCGGATGTTTGTTCAGGGTTCTGGACGAAGACTTCTACAAGCAGCCCTTCTCTGAGCTCATTGGTTATGTGTATGTTGCTACACCTAACATCCTCCTGTCTTTTCGTTTACTCCAGTTTTACCAACCACTTACACCATGTTCATCTCATTAGTTAGGGGATCAGTTGACATTACCGTGTTGCCATGTCTCACCTTCATCCTTTAATTAACAGCCTGTAACTTGTAGTTTTTAATTTTTCCCCAAAGACAACTGCTATGAGTTTAACTCCATGTGTCTGCATGTCATGTGAGCAGATGCTTGTCAGAATATTTCATTAAAATGAACAAGTGCATGAAGTTACCTCAGAGGTAGACCGATTCTTTCATTTGGCTGATTAGGTTAACTATCTTATCAGTGGAAATTGATTCCCCAGTGGTGAATACAGATAATCACATCATTGAAGTCCCTCCAACCAGTCCAGCCCCATACTGTAACCACCAGTTCATGAAATGAAATCGGATCTTCTAACTACTGAATTAATTGTGAGATAATTCTCCTTCTTTTTTTCTCTAAATTTAAAAAAAGCTTATTGGTTAATTTTCTGATTCCTTCTTTGCCAACCAAGTGTGTTGGCATATTTATACTCCCCAAATGCAGGAGATAACAACCATTGGATTCTAATTTGAGGAAGTTTAACTTTACATTCAATTTGCTGAACAGTAGCAATTTTCAGATTTTTTTTGTCCCCATACACATCATTCAGGAATTTAATTAGTTTTGAGTGCATTATTTAGAATTTAAGATAAAGCTTGCATATTTTGGAACAGTCGTAGCTAACAGCACTTTCCTGCTCCCATCATATCTGCAGGTAAACATCCAGTCGGTCTACTTCAAATTTACACGGAGGCTGTCAAAACCCTCAGTCACATCCTATAAAATTCTGTGTTTTTTCCTTTCATTTATCACTTATTTTCATGTTTTCTCATAGTCATCTAGTCTAACACAACCCATATATGTTTAACTATTAACATTTGCTTGTGTTGATCGTTTATATATCTTAAAGTGTTGTTTTTTAATGCTTTTTGACAGTTGTTTTCTCAAATATCTCAAAAATAAGTTATTTAAATGTAGCATGTTTATAGATCTGTTTGAAGCAATTGTGTATGGATGATCAGGCTTATTTGCCATAGAAGCGATGGTGTTCATCAGGAGCTGAAATGGATACTTTTAATTCATGTTCTTTTACAAGCTCCAGACAGCTCATTATTAATTTTTTTATATCGTTTTACAAGTTTTCCTTTGATTCAGTGCGTGATTCTTTGCAACACTAAATGGTTTCGATTAGGACTCATCTCTCAATGTTGACACATTTAATTGCTGGGGATCATCCCACAGATACTCAACTGCTTCAAACTTAATTGTTTTTCTTTCTTAAAATGGTTTTAAGCTGCTCTGTAGCTACTGCCATATGCTAATATGCACAGCTAGCTGTCCGGTGACTTGAGCTGTGCAGCCTTTGGTTTTGCTGTCAGGCTGTATACTTTTTCCAGAATGAGGGTGAATCATGCCACTTGTCATCCTTCCAGTGTTTCTGGCACAAAGGCAATAAAAGTTTGACAAGACCATGTGGCTGGAGTCACACAGCAATGCCGCTTCTCACACTACAGCAGGATTAATGCTGTTTAAAAAAACAAAGTTTAGGAATATCTGCCAAATGTAAACGCTGGTCAAATTTATTTGCAAATGAAATAACCAAACCAAAGGCTGCACACACTTGATTTTCAAAAGAAAAAAATTGAATTAAAAAAAAAGTTTGCTTTTGCATGTTTGCTTTCAACATCTGCAACTGGCTCATTTTGCTGCCTTTTATTTCATTCTCTCCCCTCTCTCACTTCTGAAATCTGACTTGTGAAACTGTTTCTCCCTGTTTTTCTTTTCCTATGCACCTTTAAAGCACACACATTAACCATCCTTGCTACCGCCTAGACCAGTTAAGTAAAAACATAAAACCCCAGAACCTCCAAGTACTTGATATTTTCACCAGGGGATCAATGCAGATTTGTGACTGTGTGTATACTAGCTTACTTGCCCGTCAGTTAGATCCACTGCCTAGGTAGAAGTTCGGTGTAATCTCCCCTTTGTGATGTTACCATCCTCTTAGCTCCGTGTGCACTTGATTGTGACAGTGAATGTTCATTAGCTTCTCGTCCTATATTTTGCTTTGTGTTCTGTGTCTTAGTTTCTAGCTGTGTTTGTTGTAAGAAACATGGTGGAGACTAGAAAAATGTAGTTGCGTGTAGAAACCAAGTACGGCAGTGATTCTTTGTGCGTGGATGTGACGAGGTCTTAAAATCTGTGGTTTGTATTGTAATTACTGCTCGTAATAGTAGTGTTGATTCAGTTTTGTATCTTATTTTATTTAAACTTTTTGTTTTTCAAAGACATTCTTCACTGAGAAGATGTCAGTTTTTGTTTTCCACACTGACACAGGGAATTAAAAGAAACTCATTCTTTGCTACAACTCCAAAAAGCCTGCTCTTCTGCCACAGAAAAATGCATGGCTAAAGCCCAGTAGTGCTTCCAGTTTGTTTGGGCTTGGTTAAAAAAACAGAACTTACCGGTACTGTTCCCTTTTTTAATCAAGGACAAGTATATGGATGAGCTTTTTTATCCCTATACTTGTTTAGAAAATATAAAAGCACAGTCATCAGGGTGTGGGCAACCCCCCCCAGTTCTGTCCAGAACTGCGTTTTTAACCAACCAAATGTGCTTATTAGACCTTAAGTTATTTGTTTTTCTTAAGACCTTGTTTTTGTCAGATTTTTATTTAGTGTTGTATGTCGTGTTACTGTGTTTTTAAAAATGAGTAGTTTTATGTGAATTGACTTGGGGGCATGCTGCAGGTACCAAAGCAGGTTATTTCTTTGTGGATGTAAAGACAGATGGTTTCTCTGTGTGGTGATTGGACCGTCCTGGCTTGAGATGGACTCTGCTGAGCCAAAGACTAATTTTGACCTCATAAGAACATTTTTACTAAATTGTATGGCCAAAACCGATGCAGAAGCCATGTCTGCGTGCTCAGCAGAGGACTTTGTCATGGCCGTTTTTTTTGTGTTTTGCTTCTTCCTCCACTGACTGTTGTGTGTTTCATGTCCTGTCCTGTTATGTGCAGAGCGGCCGAGGAAGCCATGATTTCAGATGTGGATGAAAACAACCCTGGCACAGAGTGGGAGCGGGTGGCTCGGCTTTGCGACTTCAACCCTAAATCCAGCAAGCAGGCCAAAGATGTGTCCCGCATGCGCTCCGTCCTCATCTCCCTGAAGCAGTCCCCGCTGGTCCGCTAGGCGCTGATGGGTGCTACGGGCATCATTCCATATCATCCTTTTTCCACCACACACCAGCCCAGCAACAGAGATCGCACCATTTGTATTTTGAGGACGAAGGACTTTGATTCCTTCTGTCCACATCTATTTGCCACAAACTGCCCTGTAAAACTCCCCCTCAGTGGAAGGAAATAGCCGGTGGTCCTTTACCCTCTTCTGTCTCCTCTTGGCAGGACTGTAGATTAGCCTTGATGTACCTGCTCACCATCTACTCCCTGAAAGATTTGTGTGTGTGTGTGTGTGCACCTCTTCAGCAGACCGACCAAGCCCTTCTAATGTTTCAGAAACTGAGATCATTTAGGTTTGTCCCAGGTCTTTTGGTCTGCATTATACTGTAAGGATGGTGAGTTGGGACACTAAAAGGGAAGGGATGATGATTGTTTGGGCCTACAGCTACACTAGATCCTGCTTCTTATGCCTTCCCTCCAAACAACAACATTCATAACGCTGTGCTGTATCTCTTATCTTATCAATGTTCACTGGTTTTAAAAAAAAACCCATAAAAATCTAGTGGTTTTCTTCATATTTTGCCCTCCAACATATCGCTTCTGAAAACTAATGAAAAAAGGCTTTTCCCTTTTCTTTTCTAAGGACCAAACGTCAGGTTCAGTCTGTGTACTTTGAACTGTGTGTGTGTAGTGCCTGCATGTGGCATGTCATAATTTTCAATCTATGCATTTTTTTTTTCAAGCCTCTCCCTCATCCCGCTTAGTCAGACCTGAACAAAGTCCAGTCATTACAAGATATGTCACCTGTGTGTGTGTGTGTTAAAACCTCAACAATGTGTGTATGTACTCTGTGTGTACCTATGTACATATACAGAAGGCTATATATATATATATATATATATATACAGTATGTAAAACATCTATGTCACTGACAGTTGTGGTTTCAATGAGAACTAGCCAGCTTGACCATGTGTGTTCATGTCCATTTGATTTCAGTATCAGTAAAAAGTAAATGAGATCTGCTGTCCTGTCATCCTTCAGCTGAAGAGTTCATGGATTTGTTTGCATTGAATGTGGTATTTGTATATCCTGGAAAGATGGGTTTATTATGTTTGTGCTACTGGTTTGTTCATGCAAATATGTCCACAAGGAGGCACAGTAACACCTGGGAAAGCAAACTCACAATTTCAACAGCCTCGCTCTTTGCCATTTAAAACAATAGAACAAGCTCAGGTTAGCATTCAGCAGTTCATAATGCCATTAACCAACTGGAGGAAAGCTCGGAAGTTTGATTATCCAAATCCTAAAATAAGTCAAGTGGCATCATAATGCAGATTGAGAGCATCAACGAGCCTGTCAGCATTTTAAACCTTTTATGTCTTAAAAATGAAAACCCTGCTTGTATTTAACTTTTTTTGACTGTCTGAAAATGTATCACAAAAGCAAACAAATGTTGATTCCGATATTCAGGAAAACCTAGTGCAAATTCATCTTGCAATCCTAGTCCACACAGAGCAGGAGATATGAGAACACAAATGCCAGAAAAGTTCACCTGGAGGAGTGAGAACGTTCCTGCCTGGTTGATGAAAAGATACGAGCCGAGACGCATCCAACATTGTAAAAAAAAAAGTTAACATCTCTTCAGTTTGGTGACAAACCTGTTTGCCCAGCTGAACATCCTCTGATCTTTGAACGTAGGTGTGTTTTATAACGAACACTGTTATAACCAAAATGATGCCCATCCCTAATGACTGTGGGCCCGCTTTCTAAAATAAAGTTTCCACAAGTTTGCATATAAAAGAGTGAGATGGAAGGTTACTCTACAAAGAGACAATGCTTTTGCATGTACTTCAAGAAGTTGTTAAACCACATTTAATTTAATCGGGAGACCTTTGTCAGAAGTTTGTGGAATCTTATAACACTGGCTGGTGAAAGACGACGTATCTGTTCTGTGCTGTTAGTTGCAACTGTTGACTGAATGGGGACAGGGATATCCATACTTGGAAGTCGATACCAGCCAGTCAAAGTATCAAAATCAACACTTTTTTTTAATATCGAGATACAATGCTTATTTAAATTATGCCATTTATTTTCAATTTTGAGAGTTTTAAACAATAAAACGCCTGCCAAGCCCAGCTAATATTTTCCTTCTGTGTCACATGATTATGGCAGCCTTTTATGTCATGAAGATGACATGCTATTATTTGAGATGATGTTTTGATATGTAACTGGTTTAATGCAGGTTACTGTGCATTATGATTTATTATATTTATCATGTTACTATTATATGTTTTATTTTCCATCAAAATTGTGAATAATCTGTAACTGAATTACTTTGGTGTTTTAACATTTTTTTAGTTAATATTTAAAGGGGGAAAAAAGTATTGGTATCTATTAAGAAGCACCATAACCTAATGATATGGTATCGACAGAAAAAAAATGGGCATCACCCATATGTAATATTATTAAGGCTGCAAAAGTCTTCAGGAAAATGTGTCAAATAGGAAAAATTAACAGAAGAAAATCTAACCTTCATTTTCATCTTTAAGGTCATCGTCATAAAATAATACAAAATTTGTATTATTTGTAGATAGTCTACGTTTGAATAAAATACAGCAATTTCACTGCCTATTAGATAACATTTCCATTTTGCTTTTCCCAAATAATAATAATAATAAAAATAAAAATAATTATTATTATTCAGAAGAAGTACAAGCATTAATGTGTGCGTTTTAATCCAGTGATAATCAAAACTATTAATTTATAATATTCAATCTAACGGCTACGTCAGCATGCGAGTACACGGACGGAAGTCATGCTCATCCTGAATGTGCAACACATTAATCGCTCCGGGTAGGCTAGGCTACTCTTTCGCTCAACCCCGGCAGCGATAGGCTTCGTTCTTTAGTCTGTTGAATAGTTACTTTCATTGTTTGTTTATTTGTTTAATTGTTAGTCTCTCTGCTTTCAAAATGCCTTTAAAGTTTGAGCTGTGCCCCGGTCGAATGATCGGAGGAAACCATCCGTGCTTCATTATTGCTGAAATTGGACAAAACCACCAGGGAGACATTGAGATTGCGAAGAAAATGATCAAAATGGCAAAGGTAAAATGTAAACGATTCCAGCAATTTTTGTGTATTATAGAACGCAGCATGTACATGCAATTTAATATTACGCTCGCGATACCTTCTTCCCTGTCTCATTCATACTGGCATGTGTGACCATTTTACAGCACTAGCCACAGCTTAGTTATCTTTCTAAAAATATGGTGCAGAAAAAGACATGAGCATAGGGAATTCCACAATATAGCTTCCCAAATGAAAATAAAATTAGAATCAGGCAACAGAGATCAAGCATAACCGTGGTCATCTTCAATACATCAATAAGTCATAGTAGCATTGTAAACTTTTTTTAACACATTGGGTTGAAAAGATGCCTGAAGATGTAAATCAGATTTTAAGTCATCTTAATAATCTGTGATTTCTCAGTACATTATATTTTAATTCTCCCCACTACCTTTCACCAGGATATAGCCACACTGAGAAAAAACAAACAAAAAAAAGGAGAATATTTTTTCCGTCCTCACCAGAGAATAAAATCTAAATGTTGAAAATAATTGTGAAATGTCAAGAATAAAGTAGAAATTTTGTGAATTTGGACTTTTATTCACATTTTGGATCTAGTAAAAATGTAAAAAAAATTTATCATCATTTTGACTTTATTCTCTTTTCAAGGAAGGGAAATTATCTTCCACGGTTTGTGTATTATTCTTTGTGTAGCCCTAATACTCCATTGAAGGTTTGTCTTGGTCAGATCAAATTTTTCCATGACGCATTAATATGAATTTGGACGCGTTATTTCCAAACACTAAATGCTTTGACAGACTTCCAGCCATTTGTACTCCAGCTATTTGGTGTCTGTAAAACAAAAGATCATACATTTGATATTTGAACAGATCAATAAAAAAACATCTTGATGATTGCACAAGTACAAGAACCTCTTAATGCATAAGGGAATGATGTATCTCTAGGTTTCTAATTTCTTCTCAAATTAAATTTTCTAGCAGAAACACAGGGGTTCTCTGTATATATTTTTTTATATCTATCTTCACAGGACTGTGGAGCGGACTGTGCCAAATTCCAGAAGAGTGAATTACAGTACAAGTTCAACAAGCGAGCGTTGGAGCGTCCCTATACCTCCAAAAACTCTTGGGGAAAAACATATGGTGAGCACAAGCGCCATCTGGAGTTCAGCCGTGAGCAGTACAAGGAGCTGCAGAAATATGCTGCAGAGGTTGGAATCTTCTTCACAGCCTCAGGGATGGACGAGGTCAGAGCTTTTTTTTTTTGTTGTTTTTAAGTTTATGATCCTTTAGTGAGAATATTAACCCTAACTTTTATCTCTGTTAGATGGCTGTGGAGTTTCTCCATGAACTCAATGTGCCTTTCTTCAAAGTGGGCTCTGGAGACACCAACAACTTTCCCTATTTGGAGAAAACTGCTAAGAAAGGTAAGACTGACTCTTCACAGATTTATTTCCTGGCTTTGATTTCTGTACATATTTGGGACTGCTCCGTTGTTGTCTGTGTCAGGTCGCCCCATGGTGGTGTCCAGTGGGATGCAGTCGATGGAGACAATGCGCCGGGTCTACAAGACAGTGAAGCAGCACAATGAAAACTTTACCATCCTTCAGTGTACTAGTGCCTACCCTCTGGAGGCTGAAGATGTAAACCTCAGAGTGATCACGGTGAGAAGAATATTTCTGTTTTAAACCAGGGTCCTATAGAAACCAGAGAGTTTGTAAAGAATTAAAGAGATACTGTTTAACATTTGGCCTCTAGCTGTCCTAAACCTGTAATTTCTCCCAAAAATAAAATTATGACCCAAATATCAGGCTAATATGAGAAATAATGGATGATTTCTGGGGTCAGTATAGTGTTTTATGCATGTCGGCGCTCTGAGGGGGCTGCCCTCTTCAGAAACCAGACATTTTAACTTTGCATGAGCGGGTCCTTCTCTCATTGGGTCATGTGACCGGCAACGCTTTGCCCAGCAGCCATAAAACACAGTGGGTTGTGCTTTATGCTTGTTTTTCCTTGAAAATGTATTAAATCTGAACAAAGTAAGAGGGGGAGCACAGTGTCTGAGATGCCCAGAAAGAAAAAGACTGTTTAATTTTGCATTAGTGTTGTGTGGCCTGTGAGAAGTTACAAGTTTGGCCCCCTAGTGGCCATAAGTTACACAGCATCCCTTTAAGTCTGGAGTCTATAAAGTATCAGTTAATTCATATGTAGGACTTTTGCTGCCTTCATGTGCTATCGTATTTATGGTAAATACCAAAACCCGATGACAAAATTGCACATGAACACCCACTCATGTCGTAATTTCCACTGGGAAACTGGAAAAATCTTATGATACCCGAGTTGCCGAGATGAGATCAACTTTGACCTTTGAACATGGCGGAGAGCAGCGAGACGATTGTGTTTGGTAAACATTACGTTATGCTACATGTTCCCTGCTACTGTTTGTAGCTTACTCAATGTCGTTGCACATATTCTATTATATATTATCTCCATTTAAACTTATATCATTTAAAAAAATAATTTGATTATTGTTCACTTTTTGTCCACCATGTTTATCTTCACAACAACATAAAAAGCACTTGAACACAATGCACTGGTAATTTGCACTTTACAGGTGGAAAGGATCATCTTTTCCATAACACA